>CM077152.1:21148894-21401065 GCA_039583875.1 Platanthera guangdongensis
CCAATGATACGCGCAAGTTTTCAGACTATCCGGAATTAAACGTTAGCAACACGTTTATAAACGGATAGCAAATCAGCACAACGCTCATAATAATTTTCGCAGCGCACAAGAAAATAATTACGTTCGTTCTCACAAGTGGTGCTTTCAACTACAAATTTGCACAAATAAGTGTTATAGAATTAAAAGAAATCAAACAATGACACTAACAATCTCAATGTCCAAGCACATATAGCAAGTCCATCCAAATCCAATACGAAAATAAAATTACACAAAATGATAATACTCGCGTAGCAATGGAGATCTGGCAACGGCCAAGTGACGACAGATGACGGCAATATGGGGGTCGAACTTGGTTGAAGGAGTGTTTGCTTGGAGTGGGGTTGTTGGCGGTGCAAATAGGAGAGGGGAGGATGGAGCGGGCTGGATCGAGAGGAGGGTTGGCATTGGCGCTTGTGGCAGGGAGGAATAAATGGCTTGGAAGCTGGATCAGGAAGGAAATGGAGGGGCCGATGTTTTACAGGGAACTCTTGCGGGCTGGGCCGCTGGATTAGCAGAAGACGTTGACAGGGACTTCGGCGAGGGTGGCTACACGGGAAACGATGGTGGGAGGTTGCTGACGTGAACGTTTTAGGGCTCTAGTTTGCTCGTAGACCGGGGGCGGTCAAGAATTAAGCGATCGAAGGGAGATGTCATTGATACTAGTTGAGCGTTGGGTGATAGGGGACGGGGATGGAAAGCCGAGCGGTTTACGCTGGGGAAGATGACCAGGAGAGGGAACGAGGCTGAAAAGAGGCTCTTGCAATGGCTTTGGAAACCAACTGTGGTTACAGGTGAGAGCAAGGGTACGATGAACAAGGGGCGTGCGGTTTTTGTGCGGTTACGGGCGCTGGGAAGGAAATGAATAGGGGTGGGTCGTCGGGTTTGAGAGGAGATCGTGAAATGGGAGGGGGTGTTCACGGGAGTAGTGAATGAAAAGAAATAAAACTGATAAATGAACTAGGACGTCGCACCCCGGGGTTTCGCAGTGTCGCACCACGATCGGATTGTTGGTCTGGAATCTCACATAATACAAGCAATTACTGAAAATGAAAACACTCGTACCTACTTATAACGAGAGGGGCAGTTGGGCACCCGAAGTGAACGACTATGATCGTCCGTTATGCATGGTGTCCTAAAACACTAAATACAATCACAAATAAATAAAATAAAATACACAGAATGTAAAATGACGCTCCAGACGCGCTCGGGGTCTCAGATCATGATACTTCTCAATGTACCTCAAGCAAATATGCAAAAACGGGTCCCGCCGAGTGGCGGCCCGATCTCCATTGAACACGATCATGTGGCCGATCTCTATCAATTCCCCAGACTGAAATTAAATTTTTTACTATCTTTACTTTTTAATACATCTAGCTTATTCTAAGTCCCTACATCTCTTATAGTGTGCCTCTATTATATAATACTAGTCTCAGCCATTCAATAATATCTTGAATTAGTTATTAGATATCTTTACTAAGGAAACCACTTCAATATCTCATATAACTCTTCTAATCTCAGTACTTGAAAGGTGCATCGTCAATACAAAGAGATTGCCTTTATGGATCTTCAAATTTAACTTAATTTACTTTTGGGATCAATCTATAATATAGCTAATTTTGAAACACTATTGTCACATCCCTATTTTCAATATATTAAAAAGGCCAAAATTAAGGCTTACAATAGAGAGGCGGGCAGCGCCTCGAGTTGGAAATGCGGCGAGCAGTCTGCTGGTTGATACGAAGGGCAACCAGAAGAGGGGTTGCGTAGGTGTTGGCAAAAGCCTTGGCAGCTTGGCACATGTTGGCAGTAGGAGGGCGTGAATCGAGCGTGGAGTAGCGAGAGGTCCTTTGTGAGATGGTTGGTTGGGTCGACGAATGGCTCGATGCACTACCAAGTCACTGGAAGGCACATGTGGCGGAAGAAGGGAGGCGGTGCATTGGAAGAGGACGCGGATCTGGGGGAGAGAGGGCTTGGAGTGCAGGGGAAGACGTCGCGCCATGAAGGAGCGGTCGTGCCAAAGTTGAAGTTGAATCGACGGGTGGGCGAGATGTGAAGAAACACCCGTGAGCGCGAGTGAGCCATAAGACTACTCGATCGATCAGTGGAAGAGTGCAAGAGAAAGGCTTTCCTGAGAAAAATAGCAATCCCTGGCATAAGTGTTAGTAGGCGCCTGATTGCGAGTGGTAGGAGGCATGGTAAGTCGGATCAAATGTTGTTGTAGAGAATGACATGAGTGAGAAAAAAAACAGTTTTAGTAATTTCTCTAATTGTTTTCTTATGGAATACAAGTATTTGTACACTTTAAATAAGAATGGAGAGGGAAAGTAGAAGCTATCCTACAATGTGGGACTAAAAGAGATGGGCTAGAATCATGGGCCTTATAATTGGGTATTTACATTTTCCTTCAACAGTCCCTCGCAAGCTGAAGCATACAAGTCATAAGCACCGAGCTTGGACATAAACTGATAGTACAACAGTCGAGGGGGGGCTTTGGTGAGAATGCCAACAACTTGTCTGGTAGCAGGAATATGCTGTAACTCCAATTTCTTCAATTGAACCTTCTCTCGAATGAAGTGACAATCAAGCTCAAATGTTTAGTTCGCTCATGGAACACAAGGTTACTAGCAATATGTATTGCAGCTTGGCTGTCACACAATAGAGTTGCGGGTGAGGAATGAATGAATGATTAACTCCCAAATCACGAAAGAGACTTTCTAGCCAGGTGATTTCAGACACATCAGTCATTGCACGATACTCGGCCTCAGCAGATGAACGCGCAACAACCGATTGTTTTTTGCTACGCCAGGTAATAAGACGCCCTTCAAAGTACGTACAGAAATCTGTTGTGGAGCGTCGATCATCCAGAGAACCGACATAATTAGCATCAGAGTAGGCAATCAGAGATAGAAAAAAAAGAAGAAGATGGTTTATATACGAGTCCTTGTCCAGGCACCGCCTTCAAGTATCTGAGAATGCGCTCAATGGCCTGAAGATGAGAGGTCTGTGGAGCATGCATAAATCGACTGACAACTCCAACAACAAATGAGATATCAGGTCTTGTTACAGTAAGATAAATCAGTTTTCCAACAAGGCGTCGATAATACTCAGGGTTTGGAAGTAGTAGATCTGAATCAGAACCTTAAATACAAAGTTTGTGGTTGACGTCCATCGGAGTGTTATTCTGAATAGCCAGAGTTTGTGGTTGGCGTCGATAATACTCGGGGTTTGGAAGTAGCAGCCTGAACAACCAGTATCCTGAAGAAGATCAAGATAGTATTTCCTTTGAGATAGGACAAGATCATCATGTCTTCGTGTTATCTCGAGTCCAAAGAAGTACCAAAAATTTCTCAGGTCTTTGGTTTGAAAAACCGAGTTTAAGTGATGCTTAATCATCTGTATTCATGTGGAGTCATCTCCCGTAATTAGGATGTCAACATAAACCAAGAGAATTACAGTATCTGTTGGTTGATGACCAGTAAAAAGAGAGAAGTCAGCAGAGCTTCAAGTGAATCAAACATCCGGGGCAACTTTGCTAAACTTGTCAAACCACACACGAGGAGAATGTTTGAGACCATAAATGGATTTCTTCAGGTGACAGACACGAGACTCTCCTGAGATCTCAAACCCGAGAGGTTGATGCATGTAGACAATTTCTCGAAGGTCGTCATTGAAGAAAACATTCGTGACATCCAACTGATGTAGGGGTTATTGGTGATGAATAGTCAAGGAGATCGGGATCCGAACAGTATTCATCGTGGCAACCGGAGAGAAAGTATCAACATAATTGAGACCTTGTTGCCGAGTGAAGCCTCGAGCCACAAGCCGAGCTTTAAGGCGGTCGACTGTCCCATCCGGAGCATGTCTGATGGTATAAAACCATTTACATCCCATGCAAGTCTTCCCGGGAGGGAGTGGAACAAGATACCAGGTCCGGTTAGCCCATAGGGTAGTCATTTCCTCTTTCATGGCAAGACGTCATCCCGGATGTTGAAGAGCCTCATGCAAAGAATGAGGTATCAAAATGGAGGAGAGACAATGCCAATTTAAGAAGAGACGGGGAGAGGCGATGCAAGGATACATAATTCGTCAAGGGATGAGCCGTAAAGGAGAATGTCAGATCAGCTGACCGCGCGAGATCATTGGTAAAAGGGTAACTGTTGCGGGGCATCAGATTTGGAAGGACAGCATGTGTATACACAAAGTGTTGGTTTGGGTTGCACAGGTGGTGATGGTGGTGATGGTGGCGTTGGAAGAGGAGTCGTAACAGGGACGGTAGGACGGGGTGAGATGGGAGGTATAAGTGGATATGGAGTAGAATGGTTGGTCCTCGAGAAAGGTAACATCTGTCGAAATCACCATTTTGCGATCGATGAGGAAGTAACACACATAACATTTATGAGTGCGGGAGTATCTAACAAACATATATTTGGTAGCATGAGAAACAAACTTTGTACAACCTCGTATTCACAGAGTAGGGCCCCAAACAAAGCGCAAGACTTGGTGCCCGTTTTTAAGCTTTTTGAGTAGTTTGCACTCTTGGTGGTCAATTTAAGCCAAGCCCTTGGAATATACTAATAGGGGGGGGGGGAATTTGCCTCCCCCGTTTCTTTTTAGAGGGGCGGGTGCGGCAAGTTGGCCAACACCCGCCCCCAGCTGGCTAAGAGCGAGGCCTGGCGGGGCGAGACCGGCCGAGGCCAGGCTCTCGCCCCTGCTCCGTGGCCTGGCGGGGCGAGATCGGCCGAGGCCAGGCTCTCGCCCCTGCTCCGTGGCCTGGCGGGGCGAGACCGGGCGGGGGCCGGGGTCTCGCCCCTCCCCCCTGCTCTCCGGTTCTTCGGGATTCGCCCGCTCGCTCGGCCCAGGGTGGAGGAGTGGGGTGGTTTAACCCCCACTCACCTCAGGCGTCCAGGGAAGTGGGGGGGGGGGGGGGTGATGGTTTAGCCTCCTTTTCCCCGGACCCCTTTTGACCGTGTTTTTACCGTTGTACCCCTCGGGGTGGAATTACCTCTTTACCCCCCGGTGTGGATATTTTCTATTGACCCAAGGTCTTTTGGTCCTAGGGGTATTTGTGACATTTTGGTTTCCAGACTTGGAAAAACTATAAATAGACCCCCTTGGGTACCTTTGGAGAGAGTTTTTTGGGCTTCCTCCTCCTTAGGCTTCTGCTTGATTGAGTGAGAGAGCTCTCCAAGGTACCCAGCTCAGTCATTGGTGAGGGAGGGGAAGTGCTCTTGTGACCTTCCGGGTGTGTGGTGAGACCTCCACGCTAGAGCCGAGGGTCTGTTCCTAGTTTCCCAAGTCTTCGGTCCGTGACGTTCCCCCGAGTGTAGTAGGTGTGAGGTCACCCCTCTTTTGGGACCCCGAACTCCACAGAGGTCATTTTTTGGCTTCAACAAACTTGTTAGCAGAACGACCCAGGTTATGGACATAACAAGTACAACCAAAGACACGAGACACGACGGAAAAAGAATGTTTGGAAGGAAAAAGAATGGTTGGAACAGAGAGACGAAGTTGGGGATGGAGGAGGGCATGCGATTTATGAGATGACGGGCAGTAGAGACCGCGAAGTTCCAGTATAAGGTGGGGACCTGCATTTGAAACATAAGAGATCGTGCGACGTCAAGAAGGTGATATTTTTTTCTGTTCTGCCACACCGTTTTGTTGCAGAGTATAAGCGCATGACGTTTGATGGATGATTCCAAACTCAGTACACAGATTAGAAAATATACGAGTTGTATATTCTCAAGCATTATCCGTATGGAGAATTTTAATAACAGTGGAGAACTGAGCACAAGTCTCAACAATAAATGCACGAAAAATAGAGACAATTTCAGCACGACCACTAAGTAAATATAATCTGGTCATGCGCGAGTAATCATCAATAAACATAACAAAATAACGATAATCATAAGCACTAGAAATTTTATACATGCCTCAAATATCTGAATGTACTAAAACAAAAGGAGTATCACTCCGAATACAGTTAGGTAAAAAAGGCACGCGGTGTTGTTTGCCAAATATACATGATTCACAAATAAACTCTTGAAGAGAGACATTGGGAAGGGTCTTCATAAGAATTGGGAGGGGGCATGCCCAAGAAGGCAATGTCAATCAACAGAGGTGACTGAGGAGAGAGCGGTAGGAGGAACATTCAAGAGATTGAGTTCATTAGATAGTCGCCCCTTATCAATGATATTCTACGTCTGCCAATCTTGCACCACAAAGGAAGTCGGTGAGAAAGTAACGCTGCAATCTAGGTCCTGAGTAAGACGACAAACAAAAAGCGGGTTAAAAGGTGATCCCAGAACGTGCAGAACCGAGGATAGTGTAAGGGTCAAAGATAGCATCAAATCAACAACACCAGAAACCGGGGTAGTGTAACCATTGACAACGGTAATGAACTTAAGATATACAGACAGCAAATACTGAGACGATTTCTGCGGAGTAATATGGTGTGTGCCACCCAAGTCCACAATCCAATAGGAGCTATGTGAGAGACAAGACATACCTTCAAGGGGAATCAACGCAACAAAATCAAAGGAGCGAGTAATCATCCCTTGGAGATGCTGGAGCTAAGTGCGTAAAGCATTGATGTCTTCACAGGCGGAAGAGTTAGGGTAAACCGCAGTAACAACAACAAGATGTGGAGGCAGGTCATGCTTGCGATAACAGGTGACCTCCAGGTGACCATCCTGACCACAATAAGAACACTTAGGACAGGGTCTCCAAGTACGGCCCCTTCCCTGATTGTTGGTGCGACCCCCTCGAGCTGACAGAGTAGAAGAAGCGGTGAAGGGCTGCTGGAGGAGAGTCGGAGAAGGATGACCAGGAACATCAGGAGGCGGAGTAACCTTCAAAAGTATAAAGCAGACATCTGACAGAGAGGGAGTTGTAGGCGATGAGAGAATATGAATTTGAACGCTGTGGAGATGGGGTGGAACCCGAGCCATCATCATGGTTATGCCTTCTAATTGGGCCCTCCATTTGAAAAGCACTTGCCAAAAATCACAGGCCTTCTAATTGGGCCACTACATTTTCCTTCAACAGTTGCGAACACACAAAAATTGATTGCAATAGAACTAGAAAACCACATACAATCACGAGGGATACTCGTGCTTGATCTTAGGAGTGGTTCCTCCTAGAAGTCGCTCTCCCAATTAGAGATCGGCAAACTCTAAATGATCAAAGATACATAATACTCCAAAGTCCCCTCCTTATATAGAAAGAAAGACCACTTACAATTTACCGTAATACCGCTTACAAAATAAAATTATATAATAATCAAAACAGTAGACTCCTTATCATCTTTGATGTGTGTGTAACAGTGTCATCCACTACAGGAGAATAAATTATCTCCTTCCAATCTCACCCCCTATCCCCACCATCATATTTGTTATGCATAAAAGAGCATGTGAGGGAGTCTAGAAAACACTATAGTGACTCCGCTTTGACTTTTTGAAACAGCCACAAGAGCGGCATCTAGAAATTTATAATTTGATGCCCTACTTGTCGATGCAACAAGGCCAAACACCTCCACCCAACATGGTTGATCCAACCCCTGCAAGTCCCAACCTGTTTCGGACAAATATTTTGATAATTTCATCAACGGGCTACTACCACCGTCCAGAGGAAATACAATACTATTTGTGGTCTTTGACCACTTCTCCATGGGACAACAACAATTGTATCAGAAAAAGATAAGCTCTTCACGAGCCATTTTTGGCAAGAGCTTTTCAGATTGAGTGGGACCAAATTACATTTGCCATTTGTGCATTATCCGCAATCGTATGGACAAATGAAGATGACCAACAGAACCGTCGTGATATACCTACGTAACATCATCGGGGATAAACCCAAAGAGTGGGCCGGCTGGCTTCCATGTATAGAAAATTGTTAAAACACATCCTACCATTCCTTTCTACAAGTGACACATCTCCACCTCATGTTCGGACGGGAACCCCCAATTATCATGTTAAATATCACATGCTCGATGACGATGGACAACATGGATTGGGCCATCCAGAGCAGGAACAATTGCACATTTACTGCAGGCCCAAGAACACATGAAGAGGTAATATGATGGGAGCCATATACAAGTCCATCTTGAGTTGTGTTTGGGTCAATCTCAAATCGATCAACTCTCCCTCTCCAACAGAGGGACTCATAAATTTGCTTCGGAATTCTTTAGGTCCATCAAGGTGGCTAACAAGGTGGGTGCAGGGGAAACAAATTGGACTTCCCAATGGATGCCAAAATCCATCTCGTACTTCATATTTCCCTCTTAAAGCTCCGTAAAGACCACCCCTCGCCATCGTTGAGCTACCACCGACTGTGGAAGGCTACATTGTTCCGGTGCCCTCCAAAGTACTACGACATTGCCTCAACTCGGAACAATGTAGGTTTCAGTGCAATATGTCAATTCATTTTAGCGGGACGCAACATGGGAACGACTGTAAATTTTCAGAGATGTCCATCCATCTTTCAAGCTCGTTGACAAGCATCTTTTGGAAGCGATGAAGATATTGTGGATGCATTATATGGCCACACTTTTACAATGAAGAAGAAGAGTGTAAAGGTTTACATGATGAGAGAAAAATATTTGCTTATGTTTCCCTTGTTATCACATTTTTAATTTCAGTTTTTGCATTTATTTAAACTTGCTTCATTGGGGGCTAAGGGACTTCTTTGTAAAAGCATTGTGGGTATATAAAACCATGAATTGGAATTAAAACTGCAAGCATATATTTACCCTAGTTTCTCCCCACTCCCTTAGCCAACGGTCTCTGACTGTCTCCTGCTCTCTTTCACACAACTCTCAACATCACCGGTATTCCCAAGATAGGAAAGAGAAGGGAAGGGATTTCTCTTTCAATCCCAACCTCCATCAACCGGTGACGCAATCCATCTCTTAGGCATCCAATGAACACTCACTAGAAGTGGAACAATTCTCAAGGAAGACGATTCCACAATCCCACGAAGTATTCAAGACCGGACCCGCACACCCCTGCCCCCAAATGGACATGACAGTCCCAATAAAACTTATCATAATTGTAAATGATGTGATCGAAGCGTCCTAGTATATCTAGAAATAGATATAAAAATGAAGGAAGAAGGATTGAGATTCATGCATTATGATTTATGATTCTTCTAACAGAAGCCTAAACTGTAATAGTTTGATTATCAGACGAGCTCTTCACAATCAGTGGCAAGTCCTTCAATATTCTAATACATAAATTTGTCATTACTTAAGCCTTATTGGATATTTACTAGTAGTTCACAAAAAAATTGGGATTCAACAATAAAATTATTTTAAAAGTTGTGGACAAAAATATTGTACCATTTTTATAGACTAATTTTTAAAATGAAGTTCTGCTATTTTTCTAATTTCTCATACAAAGAGAGTATAATTGAACTTTATTTTTTTAAAACTAGCATCATAAAATAGGAAAATTATCTCTAAATTATTGAAACTACAATATTTAATGAAATTATATATAACATAAAAATAAATTTATTATTTTACATGCATTGAAATTTGAAAGGGATTATTTCTTGTGCATATTAATATAATACTACGAACATAACAACCATCTCTCTTTTGACATCATTAAGCATCCTAATTTATCTCAAAATCAAATTAAACAAGAAAGATGAATGAAGAAAACAGATGGCAAAAACAAGAGAAGTAGAAAATAAATAGGCTAATATTTATGAACACCTCTAAGGAGAAGTAAAAAAAATACTGGGGATCCATTACACCATTACCTCGCATCAATCAAACCACCTTTATCTATTATTGACTTGCAAGTTGCTTCAAAGTTCAAATATTGGAAAATTGAGCTAGAAATTCATGTCCTTTCAGCCTAATCTCAACATGTACCATCTCTAGTTTCAGTTTTCTCGTTTCTAAATATAACAATAAAGATGTTCTAACCTGTTGCTCAAAAGGACTATCAAAAATTCTTTTTATAGTAGACTTTAAATGCCCTTTTCTGTACAACTTCAATCTATTTTGATGACTAGTTAGTTCCTAAATGACATGTGTCAATCAGTAAGGTAAAGCAACAGCTGAGAACATATTTCAAAGTACTAAGGTTAAATCACATAGTCAAAATCAGAAGAATTAAAATAGAGCTAATACTGAGGTTTGTAGATACTAAGAAGTATGGGAAAAATTATAAATATGGAAGTACATTAAGACAATATCAAAACATTCCTACATCATAATATTAATTCAGAGGTAGACAATTGATAACAAATAGCTGCAAATAAAAAAGGTATTGTCCTATACACTTTTTTCCAGTAAAGTATGAAAATAGCTTCCAAAATGCTTTCCAACCTTTTAAATTGTTCATTAAAATAGACCAGGTCTAGTCTCAGCTGCATATAAAAGAAGAAAGAGAAAAAAAACTTACAGATAACAGCTAGGATCACTCCTTGCACAAGCTAAACAAAATGCATGTTCACAAGCAATCTGTAAATAACAAAAAAAACAAAAAATTATTTTGAAAGAAAAAAAATCCAAATTAGAACATGTCCAACCAGCCAATTTCACTGCAAAATCCATATTTGTGAATCCAAAAACTAGTTAGGATCAAGTATCTAGAATATATAATGACAACTTATATGCTGCATATTACCATGTTCTTCCTATGATGATAATATCTTATAAAGCCAACACTTTCCTGCCAAACCCACTGTATAAATAAAAATTGGTTTATCAATGGTTAGTACTGGGAAAAACATTAGTATCTATTTAGTATGAACTAATGTTTACGCCTATAGATTTTTAACTAGTGTAGATGATCACTCAAGTACCTTGGTATACTACACGTGAAGGGAGAGGAGGAAAGGGAAGGGTTGGATGTTAAATCCACTACATCGCTAACAATAATCACTATATATATTGCTTTAAGTAGAATATACAGTTGTTGGGACTTCGTGCAAACTGTTGGATGTTTCATTATCAGAAATTTGCATAATGTGCTGGTTGCATGTAATCCTAAAACATCTTGTAGCCAGGTAATTATCAAGCTATGATTTTGTTATGGGCCTTAGAATGTTGCCGGAGGAGAGGCCGGAGTAGTGGACGGAGGCGGTGGTGATTGTGGTGGAAGATACAACGGAGCCTTAATCGTGACTGTCTCCTAAGTGAGGTTGCTCGTTGGAGGAGAGAGACATCAAGATCTCACAACAAGGGGTCAAGAACTAGAACTTCATTCATTGATAAAGGATACAAGACTCAAAGGGTCTATTTATAGAACCCCCGGGTGGCAAACCCGTAAATATATCAATAGATGTTAAAATATTAAAATATACGACAACTACAATTAGACTCATACGGCACTAATAATACACTTGACTCGACTTAATACATATGATAATAGATAACTCGACTTAATACATATGATAATAGATAACTGATGGGGGATCCATAACATATCCATAACAGATTTGAGTTGAGTCCGCACCCTAATTTTTGACAAGGATCCCCAACTCTGATGTAGCATGGCATGCATCATCACGAGCAATGCAGCTCTGAGATCTACTTAAATAACCTGCCTAAGGTCATCATGCATCTATTCTACGTATTAATGGAGCAGCCATGCTCGCAGGACGCATCAAGATGATGCAAGGCCCAAGCGTGCAAGATGGTATGCACCATCTACAGTCTAATTGCATCATGGTGCGAGGTACAGTGCATGCCCATTTTAATTTATTTTACCTATTCCTTATAAAATCAGTAGAGTTGATATATCTGGTAATGTCCCAGTTTCCAATACCTTGCTGCGATCAATTCAAATTCTAATTTATCAGCTGGAAATCACTTTTATGATTAAGTATAACTAGATATTTTATCAACGTTCAAATTTTGTGCCATGTGATCTAAATTTTATGCTGAATAAACTTTTATGTTCTAGTTGATATTGTGCTATTTTGTTTGCCTTTGTCTTCTTATTACTAAATTGGCATCATACTCTTCATAGTAAAATAGTTTGTGCCAAGCTGTGTGCGATGCACTATTGCTCAAGGAGACCATTACATTGTGGTGTATCATCTTACATTAACATGCCTGCGCTCTATTTCGGCATCTGATTAACAGATTCAACATGAGTCAAATGATCAGCACCGATTTTTGGAGAAAAAGTATTTGATCACAATCAAAAGGTTTCTCCAACAATGTTTTTGTTCTCTCTCTTGATGGCCAACATTTGTGCCCCAAGCAAAGATATTGTGGTGAAGACAGTAATATAAAATGAATTTTGAAGTCTCAATCAGCCAGTACATACAACTTCTCTTCAAGCATCTACGGAAATTCACAGAGACTAACATCACCACAATTTTAGTTTCTTTTGATCTTCCCTCTTTTTTACAATTGATCTCTCATTCCCTATTCCCTGTCCTACTTTTGTCCAAGATGTGTCAATCTTGTTACTGACGTTCCTTTTACCACAACCCTCATGCTAAATGGAGCAAAAAATGGTATTTTAGAAACATTTAGAGTCCTATTTTGAACTACAGTTATTGAAAAAGTATAAACTATCCCCACCATTTACAGTCTAAACAAAATGGGTAACTAGCATTCAGGATTCATTTGTAAATTTGTTAATGTTTATAAACTTCTAAAATATGTTGGCAGAATCTGTGGACCTAAACATACTAAAATCATAAAAATATACAAGTGATTTTGATGCGGACAAGCGTCACACATGCCTTCCACCCTGACATCACCACCAGGGGGCCCACCCAGCATCACCACCAGGCGGCTTTCAACAGGGCCGCAACCTGTACACCATAACCAGCTCTCCGTCATGGAATCACTACCATGGGGCAGGTTGTTGAGGTCGGGGCTCGATCCACCAATCTCCTAGATAAGAGGCTCTCACCAGCGCTCGCATTACCAATTGATCTTCACTTTTTATGATGCAGGACAGACATTACATATGTCTGCAACCTGGCATCACCACCAGGGGGCCCACCCGACATCACCATCAGGCGGCTTTCATCAGGCCCGGGCCGCGGCCCTGATGAAAGCCGCCTGGTGGTGATGCCGGGTGGGCCCCCAAGTGGTGATGTCAGGGTGACAGGAATGTGTGACGCCTGTCCTGCATCAGATTTTACACTTCTTTATTAATGATAACTTTCATTTTGATTTTACACTTCTTTATTAATGATAACTTTCATTTTGATTTTACACCAGAACAATTATCATATTTTAATCCATAATTTTGTACATGCCATCTAATAAAATTTTCAATATTTTATATAATAGTCATTATTCCATTAGTTTCTTGTGAAAGTAACTTAAAGTGAAAGGGACTTCGCTCAAGAATCTAGTGAATAATTCGCATGAACAATTTTTAATATAACATAAAATATTTTCTAAAAATTATCTAAGTTTTCCCAAAATTACACTTTAATAACTTCACTTAACACTACTTAAGACGCATAAGTACTGATCGCATTAATAATTTTCTTTCCTATGACCGATTTACGAGCTATGATTCTCACATTTTCTACTTACCCCAACAACTTCATCCCTCTAAGTAGTATCCACA
This sequence comes from Platanthera guangdongensis, assembly GCA_039583875.1. Lineage (NCBI taxonomy): Eukaryota > Viridiplantae > Streptophyta > Magnoliopsida > Asparagales > Orchidaceae > Platanthera > Platanthera guangdongensis. The sequence continues at coordinate 21,162,490 of CM077152.1, forward strand.
ATAATACCTAGTCCATTACTTAATTTATTTTTTCCTATGTACCATAATTTAAAACCCAAGCGGCCTAAAAATTTAGCTTTTTCACTCACCCATCTAGTCTCTTACAGACATAAGATATTTATTCTTCTCATGATCATTGTATTCACTATTTTCATCGATTTTCCCGTTAGCATACCTATAATCCAAGTTCCAAACCTAAGTCGATCATAAATCCTACAATATGCATTCCAAGGGCGTCTAATAAGTCAGGGCTCTTGCTTCTTTAGCATTACACTCAAGTCCTTTTGGAGGTGCAATGGCCCTTGCTAAGACGCCGCGTTCAGACCATACGATGATGACTCTTGCATATTTAGCACCACACATATCTTGAAGATGTAGCGGTCCTTGCCAAGACGCCGCATTCGAACAATACGACACGTTCTTTAGGGCGAACAACCTGGCTTTTGCACAATATCTCAAATGATTCATATTCATATGGGTGACTAGATTTTACACTAGCCGTCTACCTAACACAACCCTCATTATTTTTCATCCGGGCTTGAGACCGGCAGCCTGTCCAATTCAAAAAAATTTGATCCCTTGAGAACCAACAACCACACTAGGCACACACCATAATAGCCAGAGAGGACGGTCTCAATAGGCTCACACATATATTAGACTTTAAAATGAAAAAGTTGGATCATTTCGCTCATGTACAAAGGTTTCTCTTGATATTACAAGAGTAGCTTATTATAACAGAATTACAGAACATAATCAGAAATAAATAAAATAAAAAATTAGGAGTAAGTTACTAACATAGAATACATTATCATGGGGATCTTAGAAATTTAGTGACAGAGTACATTAAATATCGACTGGAGTATTCAACATATGGCCGCAATGATATGTTGACTAGGGTACTCACTGATGGCTAGCCTATGCTCTTGCGAGTAAAATTATGATAATCATATCAAATTATTTGGAAATCTAAGGTAAAAATTTTTTTCTCAATCTTAATATCCACTCATTATTTTTATCATGCACTAAGGAACAATACCTGAATATCAACTTAATCTGAATTTAAACTTGGTATCATTACAATAAATAAGGCAAGAAAACAATAATAACAACAACACTCAAGCTTTTATCTCACTATAGTGGGGTCGGCTATATGGATCCTTTGTCTACATTGTGCCCTATATTTTGTCATAATTTCACTAATGCCTAAGTACATCATGTCTATCCTTATAGTTTCATTCCAAGTCTTAATTGATCTACCCCTCCATCATTTAACATGCCTAGTGACTAGACTCTCACAATGCCTAACATGTGCCTCTAATGGTCTCCTTTGTACGTGTCCAAACCATCTTAGTCGAGCTTCTCGCATCTTCTTTGTAATTGGTGCTACTCATGTCTTATCCCTAACACATTCATTTCTAATTTTATCCAGTCTCATGTGTCCACACATCCACCTAAGCATTCTCATCTCCGCAACTCCAATTTTTTGCTCGTGTACAAAATTCACTGCCCGACACTCAGAACCATAGAGCATCGCTGGTTTAATTGCAGTACGGTAAAACTTGCCCTTAAGTTTTAATGGTACTTTACAATCACATGAGATCCCTGACGCGCCTCTCTACTTCAACCAATCCGCTTGGATTTTATGTGTCACGTCTTTATCAATACCTCGGTTTTCTTGAACTATCGATCCAAGATATTTAAAACATTCACTACGGGAAATATCTTGATCACCCAACTTAATAACAAAGTCACATGTCCTGTTGTATTGCTAAATTAAAGCTCCATATACTCCGTCTTTGCCTTGCTCAACCTAAAACCCTTTTTTTCTAAAGTGTCTCGCTAAGATTCAAGTTTTGTGTTTACACCCTCGCGCGTCCCATCAACCAAAACGATATCATCCGCAAACAATAAACACCAAGGTATTGCTTGTTGGATATATCCAGTGAGCTTATCTAAGCTGAACCTTGATGTAAGCCAACAATGATAGGGAATTTCTGTGTTAATCCTCCAGATATCCTCACCCTTGTCACTGAATTTGTATACATATCTTTGATTATGTCAATACATGATACATTTACACCCATCTTTTCTAAGACTCTCCATAAGATCTCTCTTGAAACTCTATCATAAGACTTCATAAGATCAATAAACAACATATGCAAATCTTCTTTTCTTTCACGACAGTTGTCAATAAGTCTCCTCAAGAGATGTATAGCTTCCATGGTCAACCGCCCTGGCATGAATCCAAATTGATTCTGGGAGATGTTAGTCTCTCGTCTTACTCTTTTTTTAGTACTCTTCTCATTGTTACATGGTATGACCGATCAATTTAATTCCTTTATAATTAACATAATTTTGTATATCTCATTTATTATTATACAAAGATATCAAGATACTTTCTCTCAATTTGTCTGATATCTTTTTTGACTTCAGTATCCTATTGAAAAATATGTAAGCCACAAAATTTCTTCATTTACCGGACATTTTCATATTTCGATGGATATATTGTCTGGCTCAACTGTCTTTCCATTTTTCATCATCTTTAAAACATCATTTATCACTGAGATTAGAATTTTACAATAAAACGTTATGTTCTTATACTCTGATTTACTTAACTCTTGCAAGTTAAATTCAATGTCTTTTGTTTCATTATAGAGTTGATAAAAGAATCTTTTTCATTGCTCTTTAATATCCACATCAACCGTCAAAAATGTATTTGTCTCATCTTTTATGCATTTTACTTGATTTAAATTTCTTGTCGTCATTTCTCTAACTCGAGCAATTTTACATATGTCACATTTTCCATTTTTAGTATTTAGCCTCTTATAAAAAATTTCATAGGCTTGACTTCTTACTTTACTTACTGTTTGTTTAGCTTCTTTTTTGCCGACTTTATACCTGACTAAGTTTTCTTCATTCCAACAAGCGTAAAATGATTTATAACTTTGCCTGACTTTGTCTTGCACTTTCTCTTTCCACCACGCAAAAAAACAATTATATGGGAAAAATTATTCTTGAGATTCTTTAGGTTCATAGGTCTATAATGATTAGTGCATTAGTACCTTAGATATTTCTATCTAATTAAATCAATCAATCTTGTTGATTCCTTTGATGTTTCTTGAAGAGCACAATAATGTCCTTATGTTCCACCCTTGCAATGGTTGGTTGTTGTGATTCTTCTAAGATCACAACGATATAATACAAATTCCAAAGAACACAACGATAAAACTGAAATCCCAATGTTGTGATTCCTCTATAACACAACGATACAATCAAAAAACCAATAGCATCAGTCACATGACAAGAAAAACGCACACACACACAGATCGATCTCAAGGAAGAGTTCTTCCTGAAGAGACGATCGTCAGTAGAAGGAAGGCTTCAAGCTATTTTGATCTACAACCCGCAACTTCTCCACATAACTCAATTAACAAGCTAATCAAAAACTACCCTTTCCCACCTATTTATAGCCTATTGGAAATAGGTGAAAAGACAAAACTACCCCCCCCCCATTCAAAAGAAGATTCTAGCAGGACTTCCCGCCACTGCTCAAAACATTGTCCCATAACTCAGATCGCATCATTTGCCCTCCCCATCATCAAGTTCCTTGACCTCAAGGAACTAGATGTTGGTACTGTCATCGTAACACTGATAAATCTTCCCAGGTGGCTTCAGATTCTAACTCATTGACCCATTGAACCAAGAATTGTGTAGCAACCTTTTCATCTTTCTAAATGATACGCGGATCCAGTGCCTTGAGGGGTTTAACTAGCAGGTTATCCTCTGGTGTCACAGCCTCCGGCAGAGGGGTGAGTAATGTCGGGCATCTTCTTTATACTAAAGGTATGTGATGAACCTTAGCCTCCACAGGTAAGTTCAGCTTATAGGCCATCTCTCCAATCCTTTTAATCACTTGAAATGGTCCAAAAAACTTTGGGGACAGTTTGTGGAGTCCATGTGCCCTCAAACTTACTTGTCGATAGGGCTGGATTCTTACAAAAACCCATGATCCTACTGCCAGAGTACGTTCCCGTCGTTTCTTGTCTGCTAAACCTTCATACGGTTTTGTGTTTGATGCAAGTTGAACGGTCTACACCCTCCTAAACAACAAAACTTTCAATGTATGGAGAATGCATGGTCGGCTCTTGGCCATAAACTACCTTATAGGGCGACATCTTACTTGCACTGTGAAAAGATGTGTTGTACCATCATTAAGCCAGTGCCATCCAATTCACCCACTCCTTAGGTCTCTCAAAACACATGCGCCTTAGATAGCATTCCACACATTGATTTACTACTTTTGTTTGGCCTTCCGATTGAGGATGATATGTCGTGGACATATTTAATTGCGCCGGTAGAATTCGGAACAATTCCTGACAAAACGAACTAAAAAAAAACAGTATCCCTATCACTGACTATAGCCTTAGGCAGCCCATGAAGTCGAACAATAGAATTTAAGAATATCCGAGCCACTTTTTCTGCGTATATGGATGTTTAAGAGCTATGAAATGTGTATAATTGCTTAATCTGTCTACCACCACTAAAATTGTGGTCTTCCCAAAACTTCGTGGCAAGCCATCTATGAAATCCATAGAAATTTCTTCCCATATTCTTTTAGGTGCGGGTAAAGATTGTAATAGGCTCATTGGCTTCTGATGATCAAACTTACATCGCTGGCAGGTTTCACAAGATTGGATATATTTGTATATGTCCGTCTTCATCCCTTTCCAAAAAAACAACCTCTTAATCCTTTGGTGTGTGGCAGTTATGCGAGAATGCCCTCCGACCACATCTCCATAATACATGTCAAGAAGCTTAGTTTTTACCCTCTTATCTTGCCCCACAACTAGTTTCCCTTTTCACTTGAGTAAGCCTCTGAACCATTCAAATTTGGACTTGCTTGTTGTATCTTCCTCCTTGCAGAAATAATTTCTTGAATATAAGTATCCTGCCGCCAGGACTCTTTGATTTGTCGTAACAAATCAGATGTGAAGGTCACCGTAACTCAACCTCAGCATTCAAAAAATCCTGGATAAGCCATCAACACATCCATTGCTTATCCCCTCCTTGTATTGAATCTGGAAGTCATAGCCTAAGAACTTGGAAAGATGTTTTTGCTGAAAAGGTGTTGTCATTTTCTGCTCCAAAAGGAAACGAGGACTCTGGTGATCGGTTCTTATTATAAATGGTCCTCCCAGCAAGTAGTGTCTCTAATAATGTACAATCAAGACCAATACTAGACGCTCCTTATGGTCGCATTCCTTGGTCGGTTGGTCCTAAGGATTTGCTGAAATATGTTATGGGCATGTTATCCTGCATAAGTACCGCTCCTACCCCTTTATCTGACGCATCCGTCTCAAGAATAAAAAGCTTAGTAAAATCAAGAAGGGCCAAAACTGGAGGTCCAGTTACAGCCTTCTTCAGACTGACAAATGCATCTATTGCTTCAGGAGTCCCGTTAAATGCTTGTAGCTTGAGAAGATTGATTAACGGTCGTGCTAAGCTTCCATAACATCGTAAAAACGCCTATAATATCCTGTCAATCCCAAAAAACTCCTTAATTTTTTCACAGATGTTGGTACTGGCCACCTCAACATTGTCTTTATGTTCACTGGATCTGTTGAAACTCCCTGTGCAAAAATAATATGGCCCAAATAATGAACTTGAGATTGCCCAAAGGAGCACTTGCTTTCTTGACCAAAAGCTACTGATCCCTTAAAATTTCAAAGGTGCTGATAAGATGTTGCAGGTGCTCCTCACACGTCCTACTAAACACCAAAAATGTCATCAAAAAAGACCAGCATATATTTTATGAGTTGTTTTTGGAATATGTGAATCACAAGGCTTTGAAACGTAGACAACGCGTTAGTAAGCCCAAAAGGCATCACTAAGAACTCATAATGACCATGGTGAGTTCTAAATGTTGTTTTGTGAACATCATCCAGAGCCATTAAACTTGATGATACCTGGCCCTTATATCCAATTTAGAAAAAAATGCTGCCCCATTCAGCTCATCTATCACCTCTTCTATAATTGGGATTGGGAATTTATCCTTGAATGTACGAGCATTCAACTTCCTATAATCCATACACAAGTGTCATGATCCATCAGATTTCTTCACAAGCACCACTGGAGAACCAAAAGAGTTGTTGCTGGGTTGGATGATACCCGAAGCTAGCATCTCTTGTTGAATCAGCCTTTCGATCTCAGTTTTCTGTAGTGGGGGATATCAATATGGTCGTAAATTAACTTCTACTGTGTTCTCCTTAAGGGGAATTTTGTGTTCAAAACCTCTAGCCGGTGGTAAACCCTATGGTTCCAGGAAAAGGTCTTGGTAAGCTAACAACACTGCCTGAAGTTGTTGTCAGCAGAGGCCGGTAACTTGTCCAACTGTCCAGTATAAACTTTGCACCCCACACTGGACACAGCTTGGACTTATCAAGAATTTCCTGGACTTGACATACCGTTATCAATTGCAATTGGCTAGATTTAGAAAGCATGTTGTCCATTCAACGCTTTTCAAACAAGCTTTTGTTACTGTCCTTGAACCCCTTAAGCAAACTCTCTTACCCTGGATTTCAAAGTCCATCTTTAGATTCTTGAAATCCCAGTGGACTGCCCCTAATGTAACCAACAATTGGATGCCCAAAACCACCTCACAACCCCTCCAAGGTATTACTAACATCTCAGAATTGAAGACAACTCCCTGCATTCTCCATTAAAAATCTTGAACCTTATGAGTACTTGCAATACTCTTTTCATCTTCTATGTTAGATAATGTAAAAGAAAATAATGTAAAGGCCCATTTATAGGCTCATTTCTCCTTTCTCTTTTACTCCCACATCTCCTGTATCGGATTCTTTCTCCCTCTCTTCTCCTATATATTTGTATTCTTTCTTGTATTTCAGACACGAAGAAGTATATACAAGGTTGACCCTTTTTTTCTACATGGTATCAGAGGTACCCGGTACGGCCTGTCTCTGAGCGCCCGGCTTCTCTGTCCGCTCGGTTTCACTTTCTTACCGCGACGGCTTGGTCATCCTCCTTGCCGCTCGGTTTCCTTTCTTACCGCGGCGGCTTGGTCATCCTTTCTTACCGCTTGTTGTTGTGGCTTCTCTCTACTCTACCCGCCTCCTCATCTCCCGTTGATCCACCTCTCCTCCCCCTTTATATAGCCTTCCTCTATCTGGCTTGTGGACCCCACATCAGTTCAGTTAGCCTTTTTTACCGCTGCGGTCTCTCCCTTCTTCTCCTTACCGCTACGGTAAGCTCCTAACCGCTCGGCCTCTGCTTGGGTGCGGTCTATTTTTAAACCGCACTTTCCGCTACCTCTTTCCCGTGACGTCTGTCTTTACCCGTGGCGGCCTTCTCTTCTCCTCGCGGATTTCTCTACCCGCAGCAGCTGCTACTACTCGCGACGACCTCATCTACTCACAGCGACCTACTATCCCGCAGCGACCTTTTTTTACCTGCAGCGACTTATTCTGCTCGCTGCGGCCTACCCTTACTCGCGGTCTCTCTTTACTCGCGGCGACCTAGCAGCGCTTCTTTCTGCTCGCTGCGGCTTCGCCTCTCCTACGGCGTCTCCTAGCTGCGGCCTCGTCTCTAGCCGCTGGTGCTAACCGGCTAACCGCGTGCTTATACCCGTCCGGTTAGTGTGCCTAATCGCCCAGGGACATGGATTCTGATTCCACCACTGCTGCGGATTCAACTCCTCCCTCTGACTATCCTCGTACTGCTCCTGAGCTTCGGGATGAGTTGCGCATTACCACTATTTTTCTTCATGGAAAGCAAAACTTTGTTGAATGGGTACACTTCGTACGACGTGTACTTCAAACTAAAGGTCTCCTTCATCATCTTACCAAGACACCACCCACTGCACCTACTGATGAGTGGATCTGTGATGACGGACACGTTTAATCTTGGCTCCTCAACTCTCTGGACACCGAGCCCTATCGTATGTCTATGTACCATGAGACCGCTCATGTTATGTGGACTGATCTTCATTCCCTCTATTCTGACAAGAACAGTCTACAACACTTGTTTGGCATTTTCACTGATCTCCAGTCCCTTGACGCTGGAGTTACCGGAGAGATCACCTCCTTTGTTGCGCGGGTTAAAACTCTTGTTGAGTCTTGGATCCAGCATCAACCTCCCACTACGGACTTGGTGACTCAACGGCAGTAGGAGGCAGTGGAGATTGCTATGATGATGACGCGTGTCCCCCCACATCTTCATAGTGTCCGCGCTCATGTTCTATCATCTGTTGTTACTACATCCCTCTCGGATGTGTGCTCAATGCTCCTCAAGGTTACTCCACCTCCGGATGTTCCGATTTCGTCTCCCGCTCTGCTTCAGCAACCCGTGGCCACTCTCGCTCCATCTACTCGTGCTCCACCGACTCGTGGTGGTCGCCAGCCTCAGGTGTTGACGCACGAAAACACAAGGGAGGTCGAGCACAACCAGCTAACTGTTCGATCACCGGGGAATAGGAAGACTGCGAGTAGCGATCTACTAAGCGAATGAGAGCTGGAAGAAGAGCAGGGCCGTGAACCACGGCAACAACAGACTTCGCCCGTCGCGGCCTGAATGCCTCTCTTGCGACGGGCTTTCCCTTGATTGAAGAAGGATTCAGATACAAGTGAAAGGAAAAGACAGAGGGAAGCAGAGCAAGGGGGAGTCCGCAAGGCACAGGATTCGAGTCCGCAGCCTGTAACAAGTAGGCTCCTGGGTCCGAATCAGCGTGCCTTGAGTGCACCACCTCCCCCCTATTTATAGGATAGGGGGCCTGCCCAAACGGGCAGGGCTAAAATAACCGGCTGCCCGGGGTACAGGAGAACCGGGCAGCGGTGACGGGAAGCAAAAAGAAAGAACACGCCAGTCCGCACAGAAGTGGCGGGCTGGGTTCGCGAACTGGAGCTTCCACTGCTGCTGGGCGCGCCCACTGGAGGGCGGCGGCCTGGGCGGACGAGATACTGCGTCCGTCGCTGTAGAGAACCTGATACCCAAAGCGCCGGCGGACTGAGCGGACAGGTCCTTGCGTCCGCTGCTGGGGTACCACCCTTGGCGCCCGACTGGTGATAATGCCGGACTGGGCGGACTGACAAATCTCGTCCGCGCCTGCTGAAAGGGGGGCTTTGGAATCTTGCAGTATGTTGCGGACTGAGGGGTTAACATAATCCCCGCACATTTTTAAGTTTCCAGAAAACTTCGAAAATATTTTCTTAACCGCCGAGTCCGCAAATCTCGAAAACGCCACCAACGCTATAAATATCGCTGGAGGGTCTGGATCTGCTGAGAATCTCGATCGACACGGGGCGCTATTCACCACTTGCGGTCTCCACCTTCCAGTCCGGCATGGCTAGGCTTGGAGCTTTCTTATCTAGCCTTACTGCAAAAGGCGACCTGGAGCTGACAACGCCTATGAAGACCAAGAAGATTGTAAAGAGGTCGGCAAGAAAAGACCCTGTCCGCCTCACAGGAGAGAGTTCCCAGAGCGAGAAGCCTGCGGAGAAGACAGTCCGCCCTACCGATGTATCTGCTCGCGAAGAAGCCGCAGTCGACGCCGAACCATTGAGAAGTGAGAAGATGGTTACCCTGTCGGACTCCGCCCATTCCCAGAAAACCGCGACCTCGGCGGACACTGTTGGCGAACACATTGAGGCCGACATATCTTCTCCCAATGCCCAGGTGCTCATTGTTAACCTGGATGAAGAAAATAGGCGGACTGAGGAAGAGGACGATGCGCCTTCAAAAGCGCCGACGGCTGTGAATCCTGAGCCTGTCCGCGAAGACCAGCCCGATTTAGGGGGGTCCGCCGCGGATTCTGCTGAGAAGATAGCTAAGAGGAAGAAGAGGAAGAGGGACGGAGCGACCGTCGCCGAGCGGGTTGAGAAGAAGCTCCGCGCAATGAAGGAGAAGAATATCTCCAAGCGGACTGGGGAAGGGGACTTGCAACACAGGCCGCGCGACAAAGAAGTCCCAGACAGCGACCTGGTAACGCCGGAGGCCCAAATTCGGGGAGGCAACTCCCTTTCAACGGCCAGTCTTTCCACGGATGAGATAATTGATTCCATAGACGTCGATCAACTTGACTTAATCCACGACTCCTTGCTGGTTGTACTGCAGCAGAATGAGGCGGAGACTACTGGAGATAAGGGCGATGAACTCCCTTCCTTGTCCGCTGCGGAGGAAGAGGAGAGAGAGACTGAAGGAGAAGATCGAGGAGCAAAAGAAACAAATCGTCGCTCATGTTGCTGCGGTTGGGGCGGCCTCGAAGCAGGCTGCGGCGGTCAAAGCCGCTGAGGACCTGCGGGTTGCCGCGGAGATGCTGCGGTCAGGTAAACTTCAACCGGCACCTAAATATTTTCAGCGCAAGTGGCTTTACAGGTCGCCGCCGCGGACGTCAAGACCTGTCAGAATCATCACCGAGACGGACGACATTGTGGTCTCAAGAAGCGCGGCTGCCGAGAAAAGAGCAAAGGTCCACCGCGAATGGAGGAAGCGGTTAAGCGCCTTTGACCCGGAGCGGGCAAGGCGTCCAATCATCTTCGATAGTCGGCAACTTGCTGCTGCCATGTCTCAAAGTGATCTTTCCTCCTTTCTTTGTGTCCGCCGCGAACTGCATTTGAATGTGAAGTTGACTTTGCTTGTTGCAGGTGGGAAGTCGCCGCCGGACTCTACCGAGAGTGGCGAGATCGCGGCCACGCCGAACACTGGTGCTGACGCGATCTCCCACATCGAAACCGCGGCGGATGAGCCGTCCCCCCTGAACATAAAAGAGTTAGAGCAGAAATTCCAATCTGAAATGGAATGCGTGAAAGGAGAGTTAGAGAAAGCAAAGGAGCGTGAGAAAGCGTCCGCGGCGCGCGAAAAAGAATCCGCTGAGCGCGAGATGGCTCTGAAGGACCAGATCGCTAGCATCTCCAGGGCGCTGGAGAGATCCGATAGGGAGAAGAAAAGGCTTGCGGATGACGTCCGCTACTATAAGGGCAAGCACTTAGCGTCGGTGCGTGAGGAGAAGGGGAAGCGGGCCGCAGAGATCGCTGACCGGAGGCCGCGAGTATCAGATCGCGCGGCTTCGGAGATCGCCGCACCGACAGGCGGTATCCCACATGCTGCGGATGAGGAGCCGAGGACGGCAGCGGAGCCAATGGTGCCTCTCAGCCGGGTAGACCGGGAAGCCGCCCACATGCACCGGACCATCAATGTTATCCACCACCACCTCTGCCGTGTGTACAGCGAGATTCTCCAGATAAGTGACCAAGCAGCTCACCTATGCCGGGATAGGACGGAGAAGCCTACGCGAACTGAAAACAGGGACCGCTGAGTCCGTGGTGCTCTGATTTTTTATATGTTTAATTTGTATAATCGTCTGTATAATTGCGCTTCAAACAATGCTGTGTGATGTGATTGATTGAACTTTTATTGCGATCTATGCGGACTCAGATTATAAATCCGCAATTTTATGTTGCTTTATCCTTGGCATGATCTGTGGCGGACTGTGCGGACTAGCGCTGTGTCCGCTTCTTGTTAACCTGGAGGTGGGAAAATACGCGACCTGGGCGGATAGGAAACTGCGCCGGCCACAACTTGGCTTTGAATTTTCCTTGGAATGTTAATTTGTCTTTGTATCCGTGTTATTTGTTTGGCTGCTTTTTAATTCTTTGCGGACTGTGCGGATTGAATATGCGACCTTCGCGGACTGGCCAAAAAGCTGTCAGAATCTTTATCTATAAATACTGCCTTCTGCTTTCTCTATGTAGGAAATTACTGAAGTAAACGGAATCCTGCGGCCTGCAACATGGTGTCCGCGCGCACTGATGCTGCAGTCGCCTTCCATTCTGCTGATCACCGAAAATGTACTTTGACAGAGGCTGACCTGGCTGCCTTCGTTGAAAAGAAGATGGCGGACTCAAACATACTTGTCCGCCTACCCGCCCATCATGAAAGGTTGAACTTTTCGACTGCGACTCAGATCGCCATTCTCGTTGACCATTTCGACAGCGGATTCAAGTTCCCGCTCCTATGGGAGCTTGCTGCAATCTTTGAGCACTACGGGATGGTGCCTGGCCAGCTCGCGCCGAATACCCTTGCCGCGATCTGCAGCTACATCTCTTATTTGCGATCTGAAAAGATTGCTTTCTCGATGAACATCTTCCGCAAAATATTCTCCGTCCGCTCCATAACCGCCTCCGGAGGCCGCCCCTACAAGGGAGTAATCTACTTCTACTGCAGGGGGATGAAGGTAGTGGGTCTTCCAAACAAGATCCACAACTGGACCTCGAGGTTCCTAATTTTTGAGGGCGACCTTGGGTTCGCGCACACGTATCCGCAGGTGCGCGCGGACTCCGTCTTTAAAAATGTGCAGCTGGACGACCTGGAGTCCGCAATCGTCGAGTTCTTAGCCAACGCCAGGCTTGATATCGAATACTACCTTCCGTTGTTGGCAAACTTAGCGGATGTCATGCCTGAGGACAGTAAGTAGTTTAGCGGACTCAGCTTTTGTATCCGCCGCGACCATGTTGTTAACTCTGGTTCTCTTTTTGCAGCGACCTTGGCGGTGCCCGCCAACTTGCCGCAGACGCCAAGCGGCTTCGTCCCTACGCAAAAAGAGAAGAAAGAAGCAGTTGCAAAAAAGAGGAAGGAGGAAGGGGATCCCGCAGCGGACTACTCTTCCTCCGAAAGTTTCTCCATGACCGGCTTCGGTATCAGCCAGAGGGACCTTAGGGGGAACCCTATGGTCCACTGGCACAGCAAAAATAAGCATGTCCGCCTATCCACCGCGCTTCCTTCGTGGAGGAGTCCGCGGATAACACGCCACGCCCATATTGCGCTCTCCACCCTTTACGGAAAGCGCAACTTGAGCGACCTCAAGAAGGTGTCCGCCGCCGACCTCCCTCTGCTGGCCTCTCAGGCTTCTGCGAACAGCGCGGTAACAAACCACTACGTCGCTACTTTGGCCAGGGACCTGCTGAGGCAGAATGAACAACTTCAGAAGGATAACAAAGTGCTAAGGGAAAGGAACGCGCGGCTGGGAGAAAGGAATGCTCGGCAAAGAGAGGAGCTGGGGGTGAGTTGAATTTGCCGCGGTCTTAATTTTCTATCCGCCGCGATCTGTCTGATGTTTGTAATCTTGTTTTTCGCAGGTCGCCTACGACTTGGAGAACAATAAATTCCAGGCCGCCACGCTCCCTTTTGTGATGGAGACTGTCGAGGTCGCTGTTGAGCGACTTGTCCGCGATGGCCTCATGAAGGAGGGAGTGGGCGGCGTCCCTTTTCTGGAGATCTTCCCTGAGCTGGCCCCTCAGGTCGCAGCGATGGAGAGAGCTAAAAAAGGAAAGGACGTCATTGAGGAAGGTGAAGATGAGGAAGAAGAAGACGACGAAGAAGAAGAAGTTGAAGAGAAAGAAGACGGAGGCACGCAGGGCGAAGAGCAAGGCGCCAGGGAAAATGCGGACAATGCTGAATCGAGCCGACGAGGAGAGGAGCTGTCCGCCGAGTCCGACACCTCTGCATCTTCCTCTGCTACTGGGAGCTCGCATAGCGGGTCCGCCACTAGTACAGGATCAAGTAGCAGCGGGAGCGGCTCGGGGGGCTATTCTCCAGAAGTCGACATCATCGGTGACAGCCCTGCACCTCCCGAGAAGAAACAGAGGACTGATTGATCAATGTATATATATATATATATTGTTTTTTGTAAAAGTGGCGGACGCAAGATTGCAGTCCGCCGAACATATAGAACGATGTAAACAATTTTTTGATGAAATAGAAAGGATATTTTTTGGCATGTGTGCTTCCTGCAATGCTCTTTTTTCCACGCTCACCGCACCGATACTTAGCAGTCCGCATGACGCGTTGATTAATCACAGCATAAAGAAGAATTTTGTCAGGCGGACCCTGTTGAGTTTCAGTTACGGTCCGCTCATCACATCATTTAACGAATCTTGCTGATTTAAGAATTAGACATCAACTCATTCAGTATCCGCCTCAGAGAACAGCCAGCTGATAATAATGCCAGAGGTACTTGAGTTATAGTTGTAGTCCGCAAGCCAGACCGCACATAATATAAAAGCACATTGATTATTAACTTAACAAATAATACGAAAACCATTCCGCGGACTGAGCAGATACAGAAAACCAATCCGCTCATAATAGAAATGATCAAACATGAAAATCATTCTGCGGACTGAGCGGATACAGAAAACCAATCCGCTCATAACAGGAATGATCTATAAACTTGAATATGGACTACCCTGCGGACTGAGCGGATACAGAAAACCAATCCGCTCATAAAAGAAATGATCTATAGCTTGCGACCAGGTGGACAGGTGAGCCTGAGCGGCATACTTTCCTCACCGGGCTTCAAGCTATAAGATCAACCCAAGTAGGCGGACTGATCGGATAGAGAAAACCAGTCCGCTAAAGATAACCAGCTTGCAATCCCAAGGAAACTACCAAACTGTGCGGGTAACGAATCCAGTCCGCCAAAGATAGAAATGATCTATAGCTTGCGACCAGGTGGGCAGGTGAGCCTGAGCGGCATACGTTCCTCACCGGGCTACAAGCTATAAGATCAACCCAAACAGGCGGACTATGCGGATAGAGAAAATCAGTCCGCTAAAGATAGAAATGACCTATAACTCGCGACCAGGTGGGCAGGTGATCTATAGCTTGCGACCAAACAGGCGGACTAGCGGACTGATTTTCTCTATCCGCATAGTCCGCCTGTTTGGGTTGATCTTATAGCTTGTAGCCCGGTGAGGAACGTATGCCGCTCAGGCTCACCTGCCCACCTGGTCGCAAGCTATAGATCATTTCTATCTTTGGCGGACTGGATTCGTTACCCGCACAGTTTGGTAGTTTCCTTGGGATTGCAAGCTGGTTATCTTTAGCGGACTGGTTTTCTCTATCCGATCAGTCCGCCTACTTGGGTTGATCTTATAGCTTGAAGCCCGGTGAGGAAAGTATGCCGCTCAGGCTCACCTGCCCACCTGGTCGCAAGCTATAGATCATTTCTTTTATGAGCGGATTGGTTTTCTGTATCCGCTCAGTCCGCAGGGTAGTCCATATTCAAGTTTATAGATCATTCCTGTTATGAGCGGATTGGTTTTCTGTATCCGCTCAGTCCGCAGAATGATTTTCATGTTTGATCATTTCTATTATGAGCGGATTGGTTTTCTGTATCTGCTCAGTCCGCGGAATGGTTTTCGTATTATTTGTTAAGTTAATAATCAATGTGCTTTTATATTATGTGCGGTCTGGCTTGCGGACTACAACTATAACTCAAGTACCTCTGACATTATTATCAGCTGGCTGTTCTCTGAGGCGGATACTGAATGAGTTGATGTCTAATTCTTAAATCAGCAAGATTCGTTAAATGATGTGATGAGCGGACCGTAACTGAAACTCAACAGGGTCCGCCTGACAAAATTCTTCTTTATGCTGTGATTAATCAACGCGGCATGCGGACTGCTAAGTATCGGTGCGGTGAGCGTGGAAAAAAGAGCATTGCAGGAAGCACACATGCCAAAAAATATCCTTTCTATTTCATCAAAAAATTGTTTACATCGTTCTATATGTTCGGCGGACTGCAATCTTGCGTCCGCCACTTTTACAAAAAACAATATATATATATATACATTGATCAATCAGTCCTCTGTTTCTTCTCGGGAGGTGCAGGGCTGTCACCGATGATGTCGACTTCTGGAGAATAGCCCCCCGAGCCGCTCCCGCTGCTACTTGATCCTGTACTAGTGGCGGACCCGCTATGCGAGCTCCCAGTAGCAGAGGAAGATGCAGAGGTGTCGGACTCGGCGGACAGCTCCTCTCCTCGTCGGCTCGATTCAGCATTGTCCGCATTTTCCCTGGCGCCTTGCTCTTCGCCCTGCGTGCCTCCGTCTTCTTTCTCTTCAACTTCTTCTTCTTCGTCGTCTTCTTCTTCCTCATCTTCACCTTCCTCAATGACGTCCTTTCCTTTTTTAGCTCTCTCCATCGCTGCGACCTGAGGGGCCAGCTCAGGGAAGATCTCCAGAAAAGGGACGCCGCCCACTCCCTCCTTCATGAGGCCATCGCGGACAAGTCGCTCAACAGCGACCTCGACAGTCTCCATCACAAAAGGGAGCGTGGCGGCCTGGAATTTATTGTTCTCCAAGTCGTAGGCGACCTGCGAAAAACAAGATTACAAACATCAGACAGATCGCGGCGGATAGAAAATTAAGACCGCGGCAAATTCAACTCACCCCCAGCTCCTCTCTTTGCCGAGCATTCCTTTCTCCCAGCCGCGCGTTCCTTTCCCTTAGCACTTTGTTATCCTTCTGAAGTTGTTCATTCTGCCTCAGCAGGTCCCTGGCCAAAGTAGCGACGTAGTGGTTTGTTACCGCGCTGTTCGCAGAAGCCTGAGAGGCCAGCAGAGGGAGGTCGGCGGCGGACACCTTCTTGAGGTCGCTCAAGTTGCGCTTTCCGTAAAGGGTGGAGAGCGCAATATGGGCGTGGCGTGTTATCCGCGGACTCCTCCACGAAGGAAGCGCGGTGGATAGGCGGACATGCTTATTTTTGCTGTGCCAGTGGACCATAGGGTTCCCCCTAAGGTCCCTCTGGCTGATACCGAAGCCGGTCATGGAGAAACTTTCGGAGGAAGAGTAGTCCGCTGCGGGATCCCCTTCCTCCTTCCTCTTTTTTGCAACTGCTTCTTTCTTCTCTTTTTGCGTAGGGACGAAGCCGCTTGGCGTCTGCGGCAAGTTGGCGGGCACCGCCAAGGTCGCTGCAAAAAGAGAACCAGAGTTAACAACATGGTCGCGGCGGATACAAAAGCTGAGTCCGCTAAACTACTTACTGTCCTCAGGCATGACATCCGCTAAGTTTGCCAACAACGGAAGGTAGTATTCGATATCAAGCCTGGCGTTGGCTAAGAACTCGACGATTGCGGACTCCAGGTCGTCCAGCTGCACATTTTTAAAGACGGAGTCCGCGCGCACCTGCGGATACGTGTGCGCGAACCCAAGGTCGCCCTCAAAAATTAGGAACCTCGAGGTCCAGTTGTGGATCTTGTTTGGAAGACCCACTACCTTCATCCCCCTGCAGTAGAAGTAGATTACTCCCTTGTAGGGGCGGCCTCCGGAGGCGGTTATGGAGCGGACGGAGAATATTTTGCGGAAGATGTTCATCGAGAAAGCAATCTTTTCAGATCGCAAATAAGAGATGTAGCTGCAGATCGCGGCAAGGGTATTCGGCGCGAGCTGGCCAGGCACCATCCCGTAGTGCTCAAAGATTGCAGCAAGCTCCCATAGGAGCGGGAACTTGAATCCGCTGTCGAAATGGTCAACGAGAATGGCGATCTGAGTCGCAGTCGAAAAGTTCAACCTTTCATGATGGGCGGGTAGGCGGACAAGTATGTTTGAGTCCGCCATCTTCTTTTCAACGAAGGCAGCCAGGTCAGCCTCTGTCAAAGTACATTTTCGGTGATCAGCAGAATGGAAGGCGACTGCAGCATCAGTGCGCGCGGACACCATGTTGCAGGCCGCAGGATTCCGTTTACTTCAGTAATTTCCTACATAGAGAAAGCAGAAGGCAGTATTTATAGATAAAGATTCTGACAGCTTTTTGGCCAGTCCGCGAAGGTCGCATATTCAATCCGCACAGTCCGCAAAGAATTAAAAAGCAGCCAAACAAATAACACGGATACAAAGACAAATTAACATTCCAAGGAAAATTCAAAGCCAAGTTGTGGCCGGCGCAGTTTCCTATCCGCCCAGGTCGCGTATTTTCCCACCTCCAGGTTAACAAGAAGCGGACACAGCGCTAGTCCGCACAGTCCGCCACAGATCATGCCAAGGATAAAGCAACATAAAATTGCGGATTTATAATCTGAGTCCGCATAGATCGCAATAAAAGTTCAATCAATCACATCACACAGCATTGTTTGAAGCGCAATTATACAGACGATTATACAAATTAAACATATAAAAAATCAGAGCACCACGGACTCAGCGGTCCCTGTTTTCAGTTCGCGTAGGCTTCTCCGTCCTATCCCGGCATAGGTGAGCTGCTTGGTCACTTATCTGGAGAATCTCGCTGTACACACGGCAGAGGTGGTGGTGGATAACATTGATGGTCCGGTGCATGTGGGCGGCTTCCCGGTCTACCCGGCTGAGAGGCACCATTGGCTCCGCTGCCGGCCTCGGCTCCTCATCCGCAGCATGTGGGATACCGCCTGTCGGTGCGGCGATCTCCGAAGCCGCGCGATCTGATACTCGCGGCCTCCGGTCAGCGATCTCTGCGGCCCGCTTCCCCTTCTCCTCACGCACCGACGCTAAGTGCTTGCCCTTATAGTAGCGGACGTCATCCGCAAGCCTTTTCTTCTCCCTATCGGATCTCTCCAGCGCCCTGGAGATGCTAGCGATCTGGTCCTTCAGAGCCATCTCGCGCTCAGCGGATTCTTTTTCGCGCGCCGCGGACGCTTTCTCACGCTCCTTTGCTTTCTCTAACTCTCCTTTCACGCATTCCAATTCAGATTGGAATTTCTGCTCTAACTCTTTTATGTTCAGGGGGGACGGCTCATCCGCCGCGGTTTCGATGTGGGCGATCGCGTCAGCACCAGTGTTCGGCGTGGCCGCGATCTCGCCACTCTCGGTAGAGTCCGGCGGCGACTTCCCACCTGCAACAAGCAAAGTCAACTTCACATTCAAATGCAGTTCGCGGCGGACACAAAGAAAGGAGGAAAGATCACTTTGAGACATGGCAGCAGCAAGTTGCCGACTATCGAAGATGATTGGACGCCTTGCCCGCTCCGGGTCAAAGGCGCTTAACCGCTTCCTCCATTCGCGGTGGACCTTTGCTCTTTTCTCGGCAGCCGCGCTTCTTGAGACCACAATGTCGTCCGTCTCGGTGATGATTCTGACAGGTCTTGACGTCCGCGGCGGCGACCTGTAAAGCCACTTGCGCTGAAAATATTTAGGTGCCGGTTGAAGTTTACCTGACCGCAGCATCTCCGCGGCAACCCGCAGGTCCTCAGCGGCTTTGACCGCCGCAGCCTGCTTCGAGGCCGCCCCAACCGCAGCAACATGAGCGACGATTTGTTTCTTTTGCTCCTCGATCTTCTCCTTCAGTCTCTCTCTCCTCTTCCTCCGCAGCGGACAAGGAAGGGAGTTCATCGCCCTTATCTCCAGTAGTCTCCGCCTCATTCTGCTGCAGTACAACCAGCAAGGAGTCGTGGATTAAGTCAAGTTGATCGACGTCTATGGAATCAATTATCTCATCCGTGGAAAGACTGACCGTTGAAAGGCAGTTGCCTCCCCGAATTTGGGCCTCCGGCGTTACCAGGTCGCTGTCTGGGACTTCTTTGTCGCGCGGCCTGTGTTGCAAGTCCGCTTCCCCAGTCCGCTTGGAGATATTCTTCTCCTTCATTGCGCGGAGCTTCTTCTCAACCCGCTCGGCGACGGTCGCT
Source organism: Platanthera guangdongensis (assembly GCA_039583875.1). Classification (NCBI taxonomy): domain Eukaryota; kingdom Viridiplantae; phylum Streptophyta; class Magnoliopsida; order Asparagales; family Orchidaceae; genus Platanthera; species Platanthera guangdongensis. The sequence continues at coordinate 21,181,934 of CM077152.1, forward strand.
CCGTCCCTCTTCCTCTTCTTCCTCTTAGCTATCTTCTCAGCAGAATCCGCGGCGGACCCCCCTAAATCGGGCTGGTCTTCGCGGACAGGCTCAGGATTCACAGCCGTCGGCGCTTTTGAAGGCGCATCGTCCTCTTCCTCAGTCCGCCTATTTTCTTCATCCAGGTTAACAATGAGCACCTGGGCATTGGGAGAAGATATGTCGGCCTCAATGTGTTCGCCAACAGTGTCCGCCGAGGTCGCGGTTTTCTGGGAATGGGCGGAGTCCGACAGGGTAACCATCTTCTCACTTCTCAATGGTTCGGCGTCGACTGCGGCTTCTTCGCGAGCAGATACATCGGTAGGGCGGACTGTCTTCTCCGCAGGCTTCTCGCTCTGGGAACTCTCTCCTGTGAGGCGGATAGGGTCTTTTCTTGCCGACCTCTTTACAATCTTCTTGGTCTTCATAGGCGTTGTCAGCTCCAGGTCGCCTTTTGCAGTAAGGCTAGATAAGAAAGCTCCAAGCCTAGCCATGCCGGACTGGAAGGTGGAGACCGCAAGTGGTGAATAGCGCCCCGTGTCGATCGAGATTCTCAGCAGATCCAGACCCTCCAGCGATATTTATAGCGTTGGCGGCGTTTTCGAGATTTGCGGACTCGGCGGTTAAGAAAATATTTTCGAAGTTTTCTGGAAACTTAAAAATGTGCGGGGATTATGTTAACCCCTCAGTCCGCAACATACTGCAAGATTCCAAAGCCCCCCTTTCAGCAGGCGCGGACGAGATTTGTCAGTCCGCCCAGTCCGACATTATCACCAGTCGGGCGCCAAGGGTGGTACCCCAGCAGCGGACGCAAGGACCTGTCCGCTCAGTCCGCCGGCGCTTTGGGTATCAGGTTTTCTACAGCGGCGGACGCAGTATCTCGTCCGCCCAGGCCGCCGCCCTCCAGTGGGCGCGCCCAGCAGCAGTGGAAGCTCCAGTTCGCGAGCCCAGCCCGCCACTTCTGTGCGGACTGGCGTGTTCTTTCTTTTTGCTTCCCGTCACCGCTGCCCGGTTCTCCTGTGCCCCGGGCAGCCGGTTATTTTAGCCCTGCCCGTTTGGGCAGGCCCCCTATCCTATAAATAGGGGGGAGGTGGTGCACTCAAGGCACGCTGATTCGGACCCAGGAGCCTACTTGTTACAGGCTGCGGACTCGAATCCTGTGCCTTGCGGACTCCCCCTTGCTCTGCTTCCCTCTGTCTTTTCCTTTCACTTGTATCTGAATCCTTCTTCAATCAAGGGAAAGCCCGTCGCAAGAGAGGCATTCAGGCCGCGACGGGCGAAGTCTGTTGTTGTCGTGGTTCACGGCCCTGCTCTTCTTCCAGCTCTCATTCGCTTAGTAGATCGCTACTCGCAGTCTTCCTATTCCCCGGTGATCGAACAGTTAGCTGGTTGTGCTCGACCTCCCTTGTGTTTTCGTGCGTCAACATCAGGTACGCGGTCGTGGTGGCCGAACCCTCTTTAAGTGCTCTTACTGCGGCAGTGAGGGCCATCTGGAAGCCACCTATTACCGCAAACATAGTCTGCCCCCTCATCTTACTGCAACAGTAGCTCCCTCACCTCCCTCCACAACTAGTAATGATATTGTTGCGTTACGGGCTCAACTACAACAGCTTCAAGGCGCGGTTAGTCGCTCCTCTGGCTCTGTCGCCTCGATGCTCAATGAAGGTATATCTCGCCTCTCACACAGCCCTCACTAGATTGTGGACTCGGATGCTACACATCATCTCTCTCCAGAGCGGCCGCCTCAATATTTAGATACTCCTTACCCCAAGAACATCAATGTGGTTAATGGTGACACGATCCCGATTTCTGGCACTGTCAATCTCCCTCTTACTCCTTCTCCCTTCTTATCCTCGGTTCTTCATGTTCCGGGCTCTCCGTTTAATCTCCTTTTTGTCAGTCGTCTTACACAAGATATTGATTGTTGTGTTACTTTATCACGCTCCTCATTTGTTGTGCAGGATCGACAAATGCGGACTATACTTGGTAGAGGGAGGCTGTTCAACGGGCTGTATCTCCTCGACGTTTCTCCCACAGCTCTTAACATCGTCTCCACCACCGATTGGCATCGTCGTCTGAGCCCCCCCCCCCCTTCCGATTCTCAAGAAAGTTCTTCCGACTTTTTCTCTCCAAGAGTTTTTTTGTGAATCTTGTATTTTCGGCAAAAAACACCGTGTATCTTTCTCTTCCTCATGTACTCGGAGTGATGCTCCTTTTATCGTTAATACATTCTGATATCTAGGGGCCCTATAAGGTCCCTAGTGTTTTTGGTTATAGATATTTTGTTACATTTATCGATGATTACACGTGAGTTACCTGGTTGTATTTACTTCGTGATCGAACCGAACTCACAGATACGTTCCGTACGTTTCTTACAGAAACGCGCACTCAATTTTCTACTTGTGTCAAGACAATTCGTACAGACAATGCTCGCGAGTACACTTGTCGCACCTTCTCCAATCTCTGCGCTGAGTATGATATTCTCCATCAGACTTCATGTGTCTATACCCCGCAACAGAATGACATAGTGGAACGGAAGAATCGCCACCTCCTTGATGTGGTTCGATCTCTTATGATCAAAATGCAGGTTCCTCCTCTTTATTGGAACTTTGTCATTTCTACAGCTTGTCACCTCATTAATCGCATGCCAACCTCCGTCCTCAACTTTGTGGCGCTCATCACACTCCTTTATCCATCCACGACTCTCTTCTCTCTCACACCTCGTGTGTTTGGCTGTACCTGTTATGTCCATCACCTCGGTCCCTCCACTGACAAGCTAGCCCCTCGGGCTTCCAAGGCGATGTTTGTTGGCTACTCCCGCACTCAGAAGGGGTATGTCTGCTTTGATCGTACACCTGATAAGATGGTTGTGTCTGCTGATGTCTCCTTCTATGAAGACTGATCATATCACACCAGTCCTTCTGATCCCCTTCCTCCTCCTCCTCTACTCCGGACCTCCGTACCGGTAACATCTCCATTACCACCACTTCTACCTACCCCCCAACCCCACCAGTCCAAATCTCCTATCACTCCGAGCATCCCACCACCAACAGTCCCCTCCAAACCCCCTGTTATTCAGGTGTACACTCGTCGTCCTCCATGTTCAAATGCCCTGCAGCAGCTTCCCTCTATCGGTGTGCTCTCGCGGCCTGTTGATCCGACATCCTCTTCGACGGCACATCTCATGGCCAATTATGTCTCTCTACACCGGCTCTCTCCGCCCCTTCGTGCCTTTGATCTCTCTCTCTCTCCTCTATTTTTGTACCTAATTCTGTGCAGGAAGCTCTCCAGCATCTGCGGTGGCGCGCCGCCATAGATGACGAGATGACGGCTCTGTGGGGTAATCACACTTGGGATCTTGTGCCCCTTCCTCCGGGTCACAGTTGTGTTAGCTGCAAGTGGATCTTCACTATCAAACATGTCGCGGATGAGACAGTTGATCGCTTAAAGGCTCGTCTTGTGGCCTGTGGCTTTACCCAACAGTACGACCTTGATTATGAGGAAACTTTCTCCCTGGTCGCAAAATTGAATTCGGTTTGGGTTCTCCTCTCCTTAGCTGTTCATCGTCAGTGGCCCCTCAATCAGCTAAATGTCAAGAATGCGTTCTTGAATGACGATCTTCTTGAGACAGTGTACATGCATCAACTGCCCGGGTTTGAGACCACGGGGGAGTCTCGGGACTGTCTACTTCACAAGTCTATTTATGGTCTCAAACAATCTCCACGGGCGTGGTTTGGGAAGTTCAGCAAGGTCGTTCGTGAGGTTGGCTTCAAACAAAGCTCAGCAGATTCCTCTCTCTTTACTCGTCACCAATCAACTGAGACTGTCATACTTATGATCTATGTGGACGATATTCTTATCACTGGTGATGACTTAGCTGGGATACACTATGTGAAGCAACATTTGAACTCTACCTTTCAAATCAAAGATTTGGACAATCTTCGCTATTTTCTTAGACTAGAAGTAGCACGACGACCGGATGGTCTTGTCTTAACCAGCGTAAGTACTGTATTGACGTTCTGCAAGATGCTGGCCTCTCAGGTTGTAAACTTGCGGAAACTCCGATGGAAGTCAACCACATGTTGTATGCTCAGGGATCTGAGAATAATTCTCTTCTTCAGAACCCGGAATACTATCGTCGTCTTGTGGGAAAACTGATATATCTAACAGTTACAAGACCTGACATATCATTTGCGGTTGGTGTGGTCAGCCGGTTTATGAATACCCCATGGGTCTCTCACCTCCAGACAGTGGAATGCATCCTTAGATATCTGAAGACTTCCCCCGGGCAAGGACTTGTGTACAAGCCGTCTTCCTCCCTTTCTCTTATTGCATACTAGGATGTGGATTATGCGGGCTCATTGGATGATCGACGTTTAACCACTGGGTTCTGTACATACTTTGGAGGAAATCTTATCACATGGCGTAGTAAGAAGCAGACGGTGGTCGCCCGCTCGTCTGCTGAGGCCGAGTGCCCTGCAATTACGACTGTTACATCTGAAATAACCTGACTTGAAAATCTTTTAATGGACTTGGGGGTTTAATTGTGTATCGCAGCTTGAACTGTCACAGGACAGTGTTGAAGGTGAGGACAATTTAACCCCCAAGTCCATTAAAAGATTTTCAAGCCAGGTTATTGAGGGGCCACTGACAGTGTTGAAGGTGAGACAGTCAAGCTGCGATATGCGCCAAGCTTGAACATGTTGCTGCCTCTGAACAAGTTGTTGATATCCTTACCAAGTTGCTGCCTCGCAAGTTGTACTACCAGTTCTTGTCCAAGCTTGGCGCATATGACTCATACGCTCCAGCTTGCGGGGGAGTGTTAGATAATGTAGAAGAAAATAATGTAAAGGCCCATTTATAGGCCCATTTCTCCTTTCTCTTTTAGTCTCACATCTCTTGTATAGGATTCTTTCTCCCTCTCTTCTCTTATATATTTGTATTCTTTCTTATATTTCAGACACGAATAAGTATATACAATGTTGGCCTTTTGTTTTCTACACTCTATAGATACCTTAAACAGTGGTATGGGAACCAAAGAGCACCCTAATCTATTAGTCGTTTGTATGACCAACAAATTGTGTGTACTCACGGAATCAATTAAGAGATGTATTGGTTTGCCCTGATGAGACGTGTTGACCCGCATAGTATGAAAATTATGGATGCTCGTCAAAGCTATAACAGAAACATGAGGGGCAAGGGAATCCTCTTCCACCTCTTCCAATAATTGAAGAGGACCACCCAATGCACGGTCATCCTCATCACATAATAATTCTAAAAAATAAGACTGGCGACATTTTAAACACTTATGTCCTGGTGTATATTTGTTGTCGTACCAAAAACCGCTTGTGTTTCTCATCCATTTTAGCGGATGTTAGACGTCTACGAGAAGTCGACGCCTGAGACTGAGCAGAAACCTGAGACTGAAATAGCGGTTGTACAATGACTACTGGTTTAAGGGAAGGAGCCATTGTCCCCGTAGGACGATCAGTACGAGCTCCCGCAGAAAAAGGAGTAGAGGCTGCCCTTTTGTTGCTGACTACATCTCGATGCTCTTGGAGACGAGCTAGGGAAAACACTCACAACAGATATCTCAATTGGAACCAGACTATATATTCTTAACGATTGGAGAAACTCCTTATGGAAGTTTGGATCAGATGCTACGACATTACTGACGACAGAAGGTAAGCATTAATGGAGGCTTGAGGTTTGCAAGGAAGGAGGTCGATATTGGGGAGATGTCTAAGGGGACAAACGGCTATGATACAGGAAACAAAAAGAAAGAGGTTAAGACATAGGTTTTTTTATACATGTAATAAGGGCATTAATTCTCATGTAATAAGAGCATAGGTTTTCTTATTCATTAATTCTCTTGCCTTTAAACATGTAATAAGGGCATCCACAATATCCCATGACAACCTCCCTTAATTGTAGAAATTACAATAAAAAATAATTAACTGAATCAAACCAAGTCATACTACTTCACAGTTAAAATAATATGAAATGACTTATAATCTACTTGGCCGATATAATTGGCTCCCTTGGCTTGATTGACTTCCCTAACATGATGATCTGGCGATATTGATTTATGGAGCCTCAATCTCTCTCATTAAGCGTCTGATTGGCAATTAATCTTCACTTAGGGTGCATTCGTAACGTGGCTTTTGAGAGAAAAGAATTGGTTTTGGTACATCAAAATCAATTTTTGTGTTTGTTTCTTTTTGTTAGAGGATGGAATTTATCCCATCGGTTTTGGGATGAAAACCAATGTCGGTGTTCGTTTGGGGCTTTTTATGGAGGGATTGGCTTTCGCACAAAACCCATAGGTTTTGAGTCTTCAAAAATCAGTCTATCCCCAAAACTTACCTATTTTGGTGGGTTTTGCGATCGTTTTGTGGGTTTTGCGATCAAAAATCAGTCTGATGATCATCTCATGATTCTCATCTGCAAGTGTTGTTGGCGATCATCTCCTTCGCAACTGCTGTTGCTGGCGGAATGCAGATCTGAGATGATGCTGGCGGTGTCGGCCTTGGCGGAAAGCTGGGTCGCGACGCCGCAGTCGTTGCAACCTTCAATATCCCAGTGAAGGGCACGGGATTAGGTCACAACTTGTCACCAAACGAACAAAACAGGAAGAAAATTCGTCAAAACGGGGTAGGGTTAGGTCACAGCTTGCCTCAGATTTGTCAATTTCTAGGGTCACAACAGTTTCTGTGGTGCTCTATTTGTGTGGATATCATGTTCCAAAAGCTGGAATGAAATAGTCCCGAATTCAGGGAGAGGTTGAAGCATTTCAAGTTTCACTTTAGATGATTGGTTGTTCATAGTATTCAGCATCCAAGAGCTTCAAATGAGCAAGCTTTACGTCAGACCTCAGTGAAGAACCACAAAATAGCATCCAAGAGCTTCAAGTGAGCGAGCTTAGAGATCTACCCCTTCCACTGTTGCTGAGGAAGAAGATGAACAGTAACCTCCCATTGAATTCTGTCTATCTCAACAATTGCAGCAAACGAACAAAAGTTTGGGTTTTTTACCCATTTCCAAAACCTAACGATTTTGGTTTTAACCAAAACCAATTCCCTCCAACTAAAACCCACCAAATGAACACACTCTTATGGACTCCTAATGACTTCATCTTCAATAGTAGCGGTGAGGTTTGGAAATCAATACTATTTGCAGCATCTATTTTCAGGTCAATTCATTGAATACTCCCTAGTCGGATCCCCAAATCACGACATGTCATTGAGAATTCAGAAGTGGATCATATGTCCTTAAATAAGTGGTTAGTCAGAGAGCAGCAATAATTCCAAATCACGAGGAAAGATAAACCCTCTCAAACTTCCCAAATATTGTGAACAAATTAAACAGCAATTCAGCCTACCTTACCCTTTTGTTCACAGAAAAGTAACGACAAATCTTCAAATCCATCTCTCGCTAATGAAAAAATAGCATATTGAAGAACATCTCGTTCGAGTGCTAGGGAAGAAAAACGATCGACATATTGTAGAAATAAAAGATACACACAAATATAAGGGTTTTGTGCAGCAGAGGACGTGTTCTTACAAGGCGGCCATAAATAGCGATGGGGAAGTCGCATCGGACACAGAAGTGGATCCTATCTCCAAGCTGCCGGCGGGAGCGACGACCCATGTTGCGGCCAGCGGCAGCTGCGTAGGCTGTGACGGCGCCGACGCTCTTTGCGACGGGAAGATCGGCAATGACGAGGTGCTCCGGACAGGCAACCGTCACCGTCTCCATCGGCGGGGCGGATCTTGCGGGGCCGCCGCCTCCGTCCGAGGACGGGCCCTTGCTCAATCGGATCTGAAGCATCCTTTTCTCCGCGATCTCTTTTTGGCTACCCTACCCTTTTGTTCACTTCTCCACCATTCGAACCCTTTCGTCCCTCGCTGGCTATGCAGAAATTATTCGGGTCGGAAAGAAGCCTGGGCGAGAGTTGCCATCGTTTTGAGGTTTTCGCTTGTACTCGTAGGACAAAATACTCTGAATTTTGACCTTATAATAATAATCCTTAATTTTTTTCCTTTTTAATTTGTACTTAATTTTATATGGCTTTCCGCAGCACAACAGTTTAGGCTATTGGCACTTTGTTTAGATATATTTTTTCTCCCCAATATTAGATAATCCTATGGGATTTTGGCATTTAACACCCTTCAATTGAGGGTGTTTGGCACATTGCATCCCAGATTTAGATTTAGGTATTGCCGCACAGACTCCAGCAGAAGTCTCCCGCTTCATGCCGCGTGGTTTCGTCGTTCCCATTGAAAACCCACTTCTTCGGCGCCTGCGACCACCCCGACGATGTCGCTCCTTCACCAGCCATCTAGCGCCGCCTTCACTCTCTCGTCGGCACCCCCTCCAAGCCTCTATTTTGTCCAGGGTTTCGACCAAGACAGAGTTATTGTCCCTCGTCACTAGGTTTTGACGCTCTTTGCAAGGCCGACCACCCTAATTGTCGGCGCCCTCTCCAACCCCTCTACAGTCCCTCATCGGCGCCCTCACTGGTGCCCTCTCCAAGCCCCAATTGCAGTCCCTAGTTTGGTAGATTACATCCTTAACGCTTCAGGTATTCTCTATTCCACCTCCTAAATTCAACGTTTAGTTTTTCCCATTGGTGCTGCAACCTCCATCACATCAGTTATTGCATGATGTCACTAGCCGTCGCACATTTTATTTACGCATTTATTTTTTTCTCGTATATTTCCTTCATTGTACCCTTGTTTGCTCTAAATTGCTCGGCTCGTCGGGTTGACCGTCCGATAAGACCCTTAATAAATAGATCCGGTAATTCTGATGGCTAGCACATAACGGGTAAGCTCAAAATTATTTAAAATGCATAAATTTAAAATGAGTTTATGAAAAATGTAATTGAGGAATATTTTTAGGAAACAATCATATATATGGGCCTACCAAATAAGTTTTGGGAACATCTCATCTAAGGAAACTGTCTGTAAAAAATTATTGAACAATTTAGAAAGAAAACAATGTGACAATTCTGCATTACTGCCAATTAAAATTTATGTGCAAATTTTTGGCTACGTGCAACCGTTCTTTCAAAAAAAACTGCCAGAACAGCTTGCAGACCGGTTTTTACAGGGTTCACAAGTATTCCTGATTTTTTAGTTTGCTTTGCACTTAACGTGATTTACACCGTAGCCAAACTCTAATTTGCACATAACAGACCCTTAAAATATTATTCTCTTTTTAAGAAAAGAGGCCAACACTTGGGAAATAAACCACATAACAGAGAATTGGCCCTCCCCCGTGAAATCAACTTCCCCACTGAAGCCCACCAAACAAAGACGCCAGGTGATTTCTTCCCGTCGATTTCGAACCATCCGACCGTGTCCGGTTCGATCTCGGCCGCCGATTGACCCCGTCCCAGCCGGAGGAGAGAATTCGACCCGCCGTCGACTACGAATTCCTTTTCCGGCGGGACGTTTCTCCTTTACTTCAACTGCCATCACCGCCTAGGGACTCGGCGTCGACTCTGAACTATTTTCCGGCGAGCCCCCGTGCCGTTCTTTCTTCCATTGCGCTTGTGAATGTACAAACTCCGCTACGATTCGATCCGTTAGGCGCCGACGAAATCCTTTCAAATAACGAATAACGGTTTTGAGAAGTTCAAACTGCTGAAGTAATTTTGCGCGAAGTGTTCAATTTGGCCGCTTGGCACACGCTGTTTTTCTAAATAAATTTTTTTTTTGAAAGTACCAATTTATTTCGAGAAAAATCAAATATTTTGATAAAAATATTAATTGGTGGCAATCCGCAACGAGTCTACATCAATCAGCGATTATTTACAAGAAATAATGCGATGAATAGGGATTTTTTCTTGGATTGGCAAGATATCTTATGCTTCAAAAAACTTGAAAATGCATGTTTATTCATAACTGGGACGAATATCATTCATTTTTTATAGTTCAGAATGTTTTTTTTTTGAGAATTGCTATTAGCAGTTCATAAATGACTATTCGCAGTCCATTTTTATTCGCAGTCCATAAATTATAATCGTAGTCCAAAATAAAACTCGCAGTACAAACAAAATTCTTAGGTAGAATAAAAAATAAATAAAAATCTAATTAAATACAAAATTTTTAAATTGAGCAAAAGTGTTGATTTAGGGCTTCATGAGTTTTTGGGAGGACATTTGTTGCAGAGAACAAGCAAGAGCAGTCACGATGCTAGCATGAGGATGACAAATTTTGGTATGATTAAGCATGGACATGAAGATCGCAATCAAAAGATATCCGGTGAGAAACATGACTTCTAAACCATAAAAACTTGAGCACAAGCAGAACTTGTCCATACCAAAAAAGTTTAGATCGCCAGCAAAATAAGCGTTGGAGCCGGTGAATGAGAATTAACGGGAGAGGAATAGCACACGTTAATGAAGATGATTCTTCATTTTGCATGTGCTCTGCTGCCGCCAAATCACTACATATACAGAGCTTTTTTAATGCTTCTGGCCAAGCTCTATCAGAGGACGACATTCGGGGAAGAAGAGGACGCAGGGGCGACGGCTTCCAGGTGGAAAGACGTCCGACATTTCAGCAGCTGCGACGGCGTCCAGGTGGAAAGACGAGAAGCCGCCGTTCGGGGAGGGCGAAGTTGATTGAGGATGAGGCGGCGTCCGGGGCGAACAGGGGCCGACGAGGTTGGGATCGCGAAGGAGACGGCGTTCGGGGGTGGGAAACAGTAAAACATACGGTGAAATATGAGGTGCGAGCTAAATAATAAGGGGTTTATAAAGGAGAACTTTTCATTTCATTTTGAAATGCGAATATCCATTTAAGGACTGCGAGCTAAATAATAAGAGGTTTATAAATGGACTGTGAATAGTCATTTATGAACTGCTAATAGCAATTCTCTTTTTTGTGATGAGTTGCAATTGATTAGTTTTCGTTAGAAATTTTAAAATTTTAATTAATGGATATCAAAATTTAATTTGCGAATATAATTTATTGATATGTGGGCATTGCATTTTGAGTTTTTATTTTACCAAGATTCGCATCTGTCTAATTTTAATGTCAGTTTAAAGTACGACGATTTAATATGGAGAATTGAGTAAATCAACTTAGAATCATCTCAATTAATGACAGTACTCTCATAAGATCAAAACAATTTCAACTATATCAACCACAACTGATTTTGATGTATAACAACAACTTTGACTAATTTAGGTTAGATCAATGGCAGTACTCTCATAAGATCAGAGATGTAGCTCAGTTGGTAATGAGAGTGTGGATGGACACCTCCTATCAAGGAGGTCAGGGGTCCAAGGCCCTACATGGAAGCATTTTTCTCGAATGCGCCTATTGTGTAACTCCGTATTTGTCGAGTGGGCTCAGTCATGCCGGTTGCGAGTAGCTGATGCCTAGCTTTACCAGACATCTGCTGCCCTAGGCTGGCGAATGAGGGGTGAGTGGAGTCAGCAAGCTCGCACTCGGCCCTCGGTTAGGGGGTGAGTGACAAGTGTCGGCTTCACCAGACACTCGTCACCCGAGCGAGATCTCACATCACGCCTGGCCCGTCCGCAAAAGGGGATTTTTTTTATTTTCTAGTGACATCTTATTTTTGGCCTACCATTAGCCGTTCCAAATATCGGAATTTTGCTGCTGGCAGAGCAATTTGGGTTGTGTTTAGTAAAACCATAAGACGGGATCTCGCTATTCGTAGACCATTACCAAAAAACTATAAATAGACCCCCAAGGGCACCTTTGGAGTGGACCTTTTCTTAGCTTCTCTCTCCCTTGGATAGCTTTGGAAGGCAAGAACTTTAGCTCACTATTCATCGTGGTTTTCGGTTGGGTAGTCATGAGCTCTCCATGCCCTCCGAAGGTGCCCGATCTAACTTTAAATTGGGAGAGGAAGCGGTCTAAGATCTTTCGGGTATGTGACAGAACCTTCTCACTACGGCTCGGGGGTCTGTTTGAGGTCCTGGAGAGGAAGGTCTCTGAACTTTAAATCATCAGCCTAGTGCGCTTGTTCGGGAGAAGTAGAGGCGAGCTACACCTTCGGTCTGAATTGCTCATTGAGCCGTGGTTTCTTGGTTCAACACCTATCTCAACAACACGCCACATGGCAGAGTGGTTTGTCCTCAGTAGAGAAGGGTTGGGGTGTATTGAGTTGTAGCCCTGATGAAAGTCCACCTCGTGGATTATAGGGTGGGCCCCTTGTGGCAGAGTAGTCTGCCCTCTAGGGTGGCAGATATGTGGATTCCTATCCAGCATCACAGTGACACTTCTTAATACTTCGTTAATATTTGAAAGGTTCAAATCAATTTAGTGGTAATGGATTGATTCTCCAAATACATCACATTCATTCCTAGCACAAGTAGCACAATCGCGGAGGAGACAAAATAGCTTTTCTTCAAGAACATGGTGAAATATTAGTGTTGAAATCGAAAATTCGGTCTTTGTGGAGTTCACCCTTAGGGAAGGGGTGATCGCACACTTACTTCCCCCCAACAAGCCTAACAACGAAGGAAGGAGAGAATGGGGAACGGACCCAGGGGCTCGGCGTGGAGGTCCCACCACACACCTAGAAGATCTTAGAGCGCTTCCCCTCCCTTAGCCAAATGTCGAGCTAAGGCTACCTCAGAAAGCGCAAGAAGATCTGGGAACAAGTAAGCATGTCTTATGAGGTGCCCCCTTGGGTCTATTTATAGATTTCTAAAAACAGCTTGCGAATAGCCAACCTCCGCTGTTTTGAACCGCTATGTGTAGCCAAAAGTGGTCTGCCAACAACGTGACTCCGCTGTTCTGGTAAGCTATTTGGACCCCTAGCAAGGGCATCTAGGTAATGTTGTCTCTGGCCCCCACGGGGCATGCTATCCAAACACGGGGTCGGCTCGCCCCAACTCGCCACCCCACTGGAGCAGAAGCGACTTGGCTACCGCAGCTCGCCTTCCCTCCTTAGGCGAGCGCGAGCCAGGCCGCCGCATCCCGCCAACCCTTGTCCTGAGGCGGGCCGGCGACCAGGTCGCCCATGGGTGAGCGGGTCGGATGGATCGGCACGCGCAGCTCGCCCGCCTAGCTTTGGCGAGAGCGAGTTGGCCGTTCTCGGATTGTTACTACAGAAGGAATTTTTGGAGAAATTGAGTTCGACGAACGCCGAGCTTAGTTCGGTGAACTCAGGTTTCTAACTCCATAGTTTAGCTTGACGAATGTGGAGCTCCGTTCGACGAATGCCGAGCTCCGTTCGACGAACTCTGATCTCAACTCAGAAGCCTAGTTCGATGAAAGCTAAGCTCAGTTCGACGTACTCCAGACGAGCGCGGGCTGGGTGGGCCGGCTCGCGCAACTCGCCTGCCTAGCTTTGGCAAAAGCGAGCTCGCCGTTCTGAGTTAGCCCGCATGTTGTTCTGGTGTGGGCTGGTTGCCTTGGTCCACTCGCCTGGCCTGGCGGACCTACTTGACGAACACGGGGTTGTACAATTAGGGTTGTCGATAATTATTATCAGTGATCGTGACCCCCCTGATTTGTAGGTAAACTATGAATTAAGTTGTTAAGATTGTTGGGTTATGAACTAAAATTCTCCACCATCTACCACCCTCAAGTCGATGGGCAGACCTAGCGGGTGAATGCTTTGCTCGATGTTGAGGACCAAGGTCCAGCGGGATTGGGTGTGTGTGGGACCGCATATTTGGGCTTCCCCATCGCGTTCCAGGTCTGGGTGTTGACCCCGGTGGGCCCCCCGTGTGGCGGAATATCCCCGCCATCCCGTGGTTGGATTAGTCCCACATTGCCTGCAGTGGGTGGTCCTTGGTGTTTATGTACCCTCGTCCCCCCTTACCATTACCTCGGGGTTTTGGGAAGATGTGTGGTGACGGGTGGTGTCCACATGGTATCAGAGCCCTCCCGCTGCGGGGGTGTGTTGAGGACCAAGGTCCAGCGGGATTGGGTGTGTGTGGGACCGCATATTTGGGCTTCCCCATCGCGTTCCAGGTCTGGATGTTGACCCCGGTGGGCCCCCCGTGTGGCGGAATATCCCCGCCATCCCGTGGTTGGATTAGTCTCACATTGCCTGCAGTGGGTGGTCCTTGGTGTTTATGTACCCCCGTCCCCCCTTACCATTACCTCGGGGTTTTGGGAAGATGTGTGGTGACGGGTGGTTTCCACCGGAGATGCCATTGGAGAAGATCTGTGGAGGTGGAGGAGAAGGTGGAAAAAGCAGAAATGTTGTCCAGGAAGTATAAGCCGCCACTCTCAGTCCCAGTAGCAATCGTCCGTTGGGAGTCCGGATCCTGAAAAGAGCAAGAAGTAGAAGTAAATGTGACGGAACACTGTAATTGCTTGCAAAGAGAGGTAATAGATAATAAGTTGCACGGGAACTGGGGCACGTATAGAGTATCCGCCAAGTGAAGAGACGGAGTGACATGAACTATCCTTGTTCCATGGACGGGTGATGAAGAGCCGTCAGCGAGAATAACCGGGGGCAATCGAGCATGCTTTTCTAGGAGAGAGAAACACGGGAGATGGCCGGTCATATGATTCGTAGCACCAGTGTCGATCAGCCATTTGCCCTGAGTAACAACGTGTGCACGACCAGAAGACGTGACAACCGAGGCGAACGGCTTGGAGGAGGATATGAAAGCCATGAAGGGAGGTAGAAGAAACTGCAGCGGTCTCGGTGTCAGCACACCAGCGGCAAGAAGGGCCACGACCAAGGTGCAGAGCACAAGCCGCACGACTGAATCAGGAGGTCGCGGCGACTAACAAGCAGGAGCGGCTAAAGGAAGAAAGGTAGAGAGGCCGCTCAAACAAGGGAGAATCCGCGCGAACAGAGCGAAAGGCGCGGGGAGAGGAAAAGAGAGCAACCCGTGTGAAACCGCAGCGGGTTAAAGGGAAGAAGCCGCGCGAACACGAGCGGCTAGGAAGCAGAACAAGGCACAGCGGGGAAGAGGTCGCGCGGACTGAAAAGGCCGAGCGAACAGAAGAGAGGAGAAGAGCAGGTGACCGCGACCAAGATGCAGGTGAGATAGGAACAACCCGCACGGTCAGGCAGATCACAGCAGCAAACCGCGAGTATAGAGACAAGCGGAAAAGGGGAAAGCAGAAGCGGACAGGGAGAAGAAGTCCGCAGCGGGTAGAGACAAGGCCGCAACGACTAGGAAGTCGGAGAGGCAAGAAAGAACAAGGAGCGCGGCGACAAGGAAACAGGTCGCTGCGACGAATAGCAGCAGGAGAAGAGAACCAAGAAGAAGCAAGCCGCGCGAACAGGGCAGCGGACAGAAACAAGCCGCGCGAACAGGGCAGCGGACAGAAGAGAAGGCAAGTCGCGAAACAGGTCGCAGGAAGCGGAAAACAAGCCGCGAACAACAGAGAGCGTACAGAATCAGGAGGAAATGACCGTGCCCTCTGATACCATGTTAGAAAGTAGCGAAAAGAGAGAACAAGCGGATAAGCTTTTGAATAATTGAAACTTTATTATCCAAAAAAGATAACTATTACAAAGGTATGCCCTCCCTTATATAGAATGGAGGAGAGATGAGAGAATACAAATAAGAGATGTGGGACTAAAAATTTACAAGCTAAGCGGACTGTACAAAGTAAACCGCACAAGCCGCGCGGTTAGACAGAAGGACTAACCGCACGGCTACAACAAGAGAAGCAGAGAGGTCGCCTGTGAAGATCGCTAGACCGCCCGGTTTACAAGCCGGCGAGTCAAACCGCCAGACCGCGCGGTCTTCAACCCGCCAAGACAGACCGCCCGGTCACCAACTTCAACACTCGAGTGCCAATCAACTGGACTTGGCCAAGTTGATCGATTAGCGCAATTATCTTACAATCTGTAATAGAGTGAGGAAACTGGAAGAAGTCCATTTGATCCTGTAGCGGGAAGGTAACAACTTACGTCACCCATTCTGGTTACCACAACAGATGAAGGAAAAAACCCAGCATCATGAAATATGGCTAAGACATGGGTGGAACAAGCATATTTAGTTAGAGCATGTCTAGAAAGAGCACACAAGCAGATGAATAAATGAGCAAAGGCTTGGTTAGAGGTCATGGTAAAACTACTACCCCAACAATTCAAGGCTCCGTGTGACATGCACAAAGAGATAGAGTTGGGGAATCGACCGACCACACATTTTAATAAAGAGAGGTGGACAAATATTATGAAAAATTTTGAGGAGCTGAATAGAAAACATTATGATAAAGTGCAACTAAAAAACAAATGTGATCATTTGAAGAAGGAGTGGAAATTGTGGACGAAGTTGAAACGTGGAGAGACCGGATTGGGTTGGAATGCCTCAAGGAAGTCTATAGATGCCTCAGACGAGTGGTGAGATGAAAGATTGAAGGTATTCATTTATGCAAATAAATTGTTTTTTTAAATAAACAAATTTTGACGTTAAATTTATGCATTTTCAGGTTGTCCCGGCGGTAAAAAAATTTCGTTACTCTGGAATCCAACCAAACTTGGAGGAGAAACTGAACTTGATGTTCAGTTCTGTTGTTGCTTCAGGACATAATGCTTGCACCCCCAACACCATCAATGAGATTCCAGAGTCCGTTAATGAGAGCGGAATGTCAGAAGGTGATCATGAAGACAATGCAGTCTGCGAAGAACCAATGTCACAGGAGACCACAACCACATCTGAAATCAGAAGGAAAAGAAATAAAAGGAAAAACTAAGTTATTAGCTCCGTGTTAGAAGATTTGGCTGAGTCTTCAAAGACCTTTAGTGG
Source organism: Platanthera guangdongensis (assembly GCA_039583875.1). Taxonomy (NCBI): domain Eukaryota; kingdom Viridiplantae; phylum Streptophyta; class Magnoliopsida; order Asparagales; family Orchidaceae; genus Platanthera; species Platanthera guangdongensis. The sequence goes on from CM077152.1 coordinate 21,198,666, forward strand.
ATGCATCCAGGAGGCACCCATGAGATCGTCTTCTTCTGAGTTTAGCATCCGTCGGGCAATAGATAAATTAGACACGTATCCGGATGTGCTCTCTGATGAAGATTTCTATGATTTTGTCATAACTTATTTTATGGACAGAAATCATAGGGAGACTTTCTTGTGCATTCTGGAAAACATGAACGTGAAGTGACCGCATAACCGCTTCAGTCGGGGGGGGGGGGGGTAGTTTTGTGTAATCTTGTGTTTGCTATTTTAATTTTGTTTTGCTTGTTGTATTCTTTGACAAGTGTTTTTTTGTACTATTTGAACTGCTTCTAAATTTGAAATGCTGCTAAATTTGTTAGAATTATTTTGCAAAATTCTGTTGTTTTTATATTCTTTTTGTAGTAATAACTGTAACTAATGCATGTGTGCAATATAATATGTCTATCGATGATTCTGATAATTCAATAGAAAACGAAGAGATTACACAAAGACTTTGTTAGAAGATATGAAGGTTCATTTCTTGTGATTGCCAAGATGGGTAAAGTTTCCAACCCCCTTGAGCTAACAATTTTTTGAAAATACATCCAGTGTTTTATGTTAGCGTGTTAAAACCTTATCATGGGGACAATGAAGATCTTTAAAGAAGAACATCTCATAAAGCACCTCCTGTGATGCAAATTTCCTTTGACAAAGAAGTGGAGGAAATGCTCACAAAGAAGATTGTGCGGCGAAGAGGTGTGCGGCGGAGAGGTGTGCAACCTAACATATAATACTTAATCAAGTGGGAAGGAATGTCAGAGACCAAAGTTACATGAAAAATCTTAGAAGACCTCTAACAATTCAAGGACATCCATCAGCGGTACGAGGCGATGAGGGCGTCGCCAGGTTAGGTCGGGGAGGATGTCATGACTTACCTTCTACGAGGTTAGCCTCCGTAGATTTTTAGAGTAATCTAGGATCTTGGAGAATGTTTTTGTATATAGAGTTCAAGACATTAGTCTAGATAATTCTCGAAAGATGTGCATACATGATAATAATAGAATAGTCTAGATATGGGGAATTCTAGATCCTTCCATTAATTGGAGGAAATTTTTTTGGGGCCTATGTAAGATGGAGACCCCTCATTTATAACAATTTTTTTGTACGTATGCACACCTCCCAGAGATATGCGTGCCGATCCGATCGTAGGATCTCTCAGATCAACAACGCAGATTAAATACAATTCTACTACTGTCACTTGATGATAAAGCTGTATTTGAGGAGTATTGCAGGAGAATGATCTGTGTCATTGATCGCGAGATCCTACGGCCGGATCTGCTCACGCACCTCCCAAATTAGGTCCAAACACGTACCAAAAACGGACGTCATTTATAAAGCATCAAAGAAATCCAAGCGCTTACTTACACATCTTGCCACGACTAATATTGAAAGAGGCTGTCTTAACTAGCTGCAAAAGACATAAAAAGAAGCCAAAATGGCACGCGACATTGTTAAGGTGTCAAGGCCATGACAACTCACTCTAATCACATTTGTCCATACAAACACGCTTCGTTTTGAAATTTTTGCTCGAAGAAATAAATAGGACCAAAGAAGCAAACGCCCGGAGATGCACAGTTCTTGAGTTTTCCACCGGCAACCCCACCGAAAGGTCAAACAGAGTCACTAATCATGGGGAATTTAGCAAATTAAATTAATGTTTGTTTCTTCCTACAACAGAACAGCCGTAAGCCCATAACGGCATGACCCACCAGGGAACGCTAAATCAATGCCCTCTTCAAGGAGCATTTACTACGCATAAATACGTCCTGGTTTAATCACCGTGACCGCCACCAGGCCGTGTGAGCGGCAAACTCCGCCGGAAAAAAAAAAGAGAGGGTGCACGGCGTCGACAGACATGAGTGCATCAGTGATCCTTAAGAGGCGAAGCAGAGATGAGCGGCCCTCCCCTTAAGTTAGAACCATGCCATTAAGGAAACAGAGCATACACACATGTATGCACTGTTGCTCTGTTTCCTTGATTCATGGCGGACTAACTGCGTTCTCCCCGACAAACATTAAATGCGGCCATTAATCACTCCACCAAGCAAAATAAGGGACGCTTCGAGTGACAAGACATGGAGGGGGAGGGACCCCGGCACTCATTGCACATGGCCTCTCTTGCTCATTCATGCCAGAAAGGCGAACACCACATGGACGGTGGTCACTTCCAATTCAATCCCATATTTAAAGCCCACACCTAGCCGTTAGATTCAAAATTTATTTCACTTGACTCCATTGTATTAATGTTAGAAGGATAGCAACTTTGATTTTAAATTGGCGGCTTCAAAAATATCGAACAAGGCTCCTCTGCCTCTTTCGGCCCATGTGGTGTTGGAGAGGAAGGAATAAACAATCTGCCAACCACTCTTCTCATGTGATTCACAGCAATTTTCGAAGAGAGTCGGGTTGAGTGCGTCGCGTGGAATGAACGGTGATGTCCGAACGTGTGTCGTGCCTGTTAAAAAGGGATGATTTAATCCCACACCGTCTAGCATGCTTCTTGGTACTGAATGTATAAGCGTGCTTCTTGGTCCTGAATGTATAAGCGGGCTGACCACTGTGTCCCTAACCGCATGATTTTGAGGAGTGATGTCACAATGCTTTACATGGTATCAGAGTAGGAGGGGCACGTGACGAGGGGGGTGTTGAGTGCGCCACGTGGAATGAACGGTGATGCCCGAGCGGGTGTCACGACTCATTAAAAGGGATGATTTAATCCCACACCGCCTAGCGTGCTCCTTGGTGTATAAACGGGGTGGTCACTCCTCCCCTAACCGCGTGATTTTGAAGAGTGACGCCACAATGCTTTACAAGCCAAATCATTTAAATGAAATCATAGAAAAATCGCGCATATTGGATATCACTACACTGTTAAGTGTATTCAACAAACCATATAACAATTTGTCAAATTGAAGTTTTTTCAATCGAATTGATTATGCTATATCAGATGAACTGGAGCTGCTTGATTTTGGCGGGGCAGCATATGCTCGTAGAGACGGCGTTCGATTCGCAAGCTCGGTCGGCCCTCCCAGGCTTTTCTTATGCTGCAGCCTCCTCCTGGCAAGGTAGCCTGTTATCCACGGCGTGAAGTCTTCGCTGACCTTGATCATGACGAAGAAGATGATGCGGTAGATGACAATCATGCTAAGGAGCACCGAAAGATCCCACCATTTCGACCGGTGAACGTCGATCTGGAACACGTCCCGAAGAATGTAGTCGCCGGGGATCTTCAGGTCGTATGGGCTCTGGCCGTCAAATAGTAGGCCGGCGAGGTCGTTTTGGTACTGACCCTGCGAGGAGAAGGCAATGAAACGAGTGAAGATGCCATATTTCTATCATTGGGGGAATGGTGATGTAGCAATCAATACCTGTAGAGCCCAGTAATGGAAGCTTATGTATGACATTGGATATCTCCAGAATGGCTTTGGAATGTCCTTTGGAAGTCTGAAGTAACCAGAAACCAGCATAAAAATTCCCTGTTTCATTGTTGATTTGTAAGAAATAGCAACAATTGTCATTAATATTCATGAGGCACTTTAGTTTGATGCAATGTGGATGTAATTTACCAGTGGAATTGATTTGTACTGTAACATACAGTTTACTCGATGATTTTTGATGCAATTTTGGTCAATTTTAAGGTACGGGAATTGGTTCATGATGAAGGAGCAAATAGTTTCATGAGTGTTTGAGGTTAATTCAATTAATGAATATTAAAGAGGATGATGAAGAAATTTCAGTATCACTTTCATTTTTATTAATGGACATGCACAGAGTGAGTAAATAAAGAAGCTGAGGCGATATGACATTGAAATGTGCAGGTGACATAAATTCATCTGTTGTTTCTATTAAAAATTTAAAACTTTAATTAGAAAACTTTAATGGTCAATTTTGACAACTTCAACCCCTCAAAAACTCTAAAATATCATTGACATTTTGCATCTCAAATATTAAATTAGAAGGGAGCTTTTTGACACTTTGCATCCTAAAGTACTCTATTTTGGCACTTTATATCAGAATATTTAAAATTGTCACTTTGCATCTCATAATTACAGTTTTTTGACAATTCACACCCGAAGACTGAAATTTTAGAGATATTTAAATCCGGACATCACCCAAAATACTCATTTTTGCCACTTTGTATCCCGAACTATCTTATTTTGGCTATTTTCAAAGTGCCAAAATAAGCATTTTGGGTGGTACTCGAACCTAAACACCCCTAAAATGGGAGCATTGGGGTCCAAATTGCCAAAAATATATAATTAGGGGGGGGGGGGGGGGGGGGTGCAAAGAGCCAACATAGGATAATTTTGAGGTACAAACTGCCAAAAAGCCATTAAAAAGGTATACAGTGTTCAATGAACATATAAATAATTGGAGGATGCTTAGTGTCAAAAGTCCACCCTTAACCTTTGGGGGTTCCTATTTGGCCGAGGCTTACCCACAGGGCCGGGTTTACAAACATTATTTTTTTTGTAGGAAGAGGACAAACACACAAATTTTAAAATTTAAAATTTTTAACAAGGGAAAACATGTGAAAATGATTGTTTAACCAAAGATTGTTTCTCTTTTAATATAGTGTAGATAAATATTTAATTTTGACAACTTCAACCTCCAAAAACTAAACTCTACAATATCAATGACATTTTGCATCCCAAATATTTAATTAAAAGGAGGCTTTTTAGCACTTTGCATTCCCAATATTTAAAATTGTCACTTTCATCTCATAATTACAGTTTTTTGACAATTCGCATCCTAAGACTGAAATTTTAGTGGTATTTAAGTCCGGACATTGCCCAAAATGCTCATTTTGGCACTTTGCACCACAAATTATCTAATTTTGGCTATTTGCAAAGTGCCAAAATAAGCATTTTGGGAGATACCCGGATCTAAATACCCCTAAAATGTGAGCATTGGGGTCCAAAATGCCAAAAATATATAATCAGGGGTGCAAATTGTCAAAATAGAATAATTTGAGGGTGCAAAGTGCCAAATAAACCATTAGAAAGGTATACAGTGTTCAAAGAATATATATATAATTGGAATATGCTTAGTGCCAGAAGTCCGCCCTTAACCTTTGGGGGTTCCTATTTGGCCGAGGCTTACCTTACCCACAGGGCCGGGTTTACCCAAAACTTCGGCCAAAGATATATTTTAGTAGTAGTATGTATATAAATAACAAAAAAACATAGTATAATTTTAGGACTATGCATGTTAATAATATCCTAAAACACAAACACATTAGTAACTAATAACGAGCGGAATAATGAAACCAAGGGAATATTAAATAAACACTCTTAAAACAAAAATTCGAAAAAAGGTAACAAAAATAGGATTAAAGTCACCTGAATTCCAGCACCAATGATGATTCCCATGAGAAAGTTGGGAACAACACTGGCGATAGCCATCATCAAGCTCTCAACCACCGTGACGCTGGCGTAGAGGCAGAGCACAAAGAAGAGATAGTGCAGAAATCCCGGATGAAGACGCACCATAAAGTAGCATATAGTCCCGGAGAGGAACGTTATTAATATCAAAAACGGCGTTGCAGAAAGCGTGTTTCCAATCACAAAAGCTACCACGCCGTAGTGCCCGTTGAGCCTCTCTCGCTGGAATACCTGCATCCACAGAATTTAACGGTCATAATTGCTTTCTGGATATTAAAAACTGTTCTCGATTCCTTGTAAAAAGAGGAAAGCTTAACAAATCTGCAAAAATGGCCGCATTTATTTTGCAGAGGAAGATGAGGATATTATTATTATTATTATTTAAACCTTTGTTTCCCTACCAACGCGGAATCATGGCCACTGACCTTCATATCTTCCACGAATGATGGGAATCCTCCTATGGACATGAAGGTGACGAAGCCAAAGACAAAAGAAGCACAAGCACCCCTTGCCTGTTTTACAAAATGCAAATCTCATAAGAACAAATTTCTTTTATTTTTTTTTTAAAAAAGGAGGCTGCTTTTGTTATTACGATGGTTTTGTGACAATTGAAATTTGCTCCCAATTCCAAGATTCATAGTTACTAGGCTTTTTTTTTGCACTTTACATCCTTGAAATATAGGTTATTGGTGCTTTAATCTTTAAAATTTACATTTTTACCCTCCAATTATCAATTTCTGAACTTTGCAACCAAGGTTGTCAGGATCACGATCCAGATCATAAGATCTTACGATCATATGATCCAGATTTTGTAAATCGATCCTAATTTTGTAAAACGATCATCGATCCAACCCTACTATCAGATCCGATCCTAGCTCGAAACAATCTTATCTAGGATCTCGACCATGACAATCTTGTTTGCAACTTAAAGCTGAAATTTTAAGGATGTTTAGGTTTGGAGAGCACCAAAAATGCTCACATTCAAGGGTATTTAGGTTAGGACAGCACTAATAATCTAAGGTGCAAAATAAAAGGGAGTGCTTAAAATTGAAGAAGACTTGCCAGGATTGAGCTGTATCTAGTTCCCACATTCAAGTATATTGTTCCAATACAAACAGTGACGACTAGGTAGATGACGAGCCTCAGCCAGTAATAGCCAAAATCCCTCGACATGTTAATAAACGACCGTTTGGTTAAAACGTAAGATTGCATGAAGAAACTGGTATGGCTCCCCCCTGAATCCAGAACAGTTCCTTTCTGCAACGAAAAAGAAAGGATTTTGATCAGATCTTCATAGGCTTATTTATAATCACTATGTACAACAACATGAATCGGGATTCAAAAACATACAAATTTGGAGATCGAGTCAACTTTCTCCTTCGCCGTGTAATAGTACTGAGAGCGGCGGTAGTATTCAATAAGCCTTCTCGTTGCTTCAGATGTTGTGATTTTCTCCAGTGGATCATCGCTCCTCTCAAACTGAGGAACAATGGATGTTAGTGCTAAGAAATTTGGTGCTATATAAGCAGCAATCAATGGTGGGAGGATGTTTGCCTACCCTTGTCTTCATTGATCCCTTCAGTGTGGCTTTAACCTTATCAAAATCTGAGTTTATGCATCTAAGGAAATGATCTGATGGGTTTCTTAGTGATGGGCAGGGGAATCCTGCTTCTGCGAAGAACTGAAAACAATACTGAAATCAGACGAGTCGCCATTAAAAAGGATTAGAAAGTATTTCCTCTACCATTCAGTATATATACCTCGTATGCCTCTGAAGCCTTCCCAAAGTAAACAGTTTTCCCCCCTGAAAGCAAGTAGAGCTGATCAAATAGTTCGAAGACTTCGCTGCTGGGCTGGTGAATAGAAGCTATAACTGTCCGGCCATCTCGCGACAGGCCTCTCAGTGTCTGCGTTACAAAGAAGGCAGAGGCACTGCGCGCAAAACCATGTAAAAACAGAGGATAAGAAAATGTTGTGTTTGAAGAGAACGCATGGATACCTGTCAAGGCCGCTAGTGGGCTCGTCGAGGAAGAGAAGCCTGGGCCTCATGATAATCTCAATGGCGATGCTCACCCTCCTCTTCTCGCCGCCGCTTATCCCCCTTAGATGCCAGTTTCCGATCACTGTGTCGGCGCAATCCTGAAGCCCCATTTCAATTATGGTTCCCTCAACGAGGGCCCGCTTCTCCTCCTTCTCCATTTTGTCCGGCAGCCGCAGCCTCGCCGAGTACATTATTGTTTCCCTCACAGTCAAAGTTCCGATCAAGTTGTCATCTTGGGTAACATACGCCTGAAAACATGTAATAAGAATCAGAAAGAATCCCCTGTTTAGAAGCAGGGGAAATGTAAAGAGAGGAAATTTTTACAGCGCCTCCGAAGGAGAGCTTGGTCTTCCGGCCGTTGAGAAGGACGACGCCGGAAAGGAAAGCGTTGGAGGCGAGTCGGTTGGAGAGGGCGTCGAGAAGCGTCGACTTGCCGGAGCCGGACGGTCCCATTAGAGCGGTGAAGCTTCCCGGCTCGGCGTAGCCAGTAAGGCCTTCGAGCACTTGCTGCGTCTCGCCGCTTCCAAGCGCCACCGTCACCGTCAAATCCTTCCAAGTAAGCCTCGCCGAGACGTCGCCGAGCAGCTCCGTGTTCGTCTTCTCTCTCCACAGCGTCTCGCTGAGCGGGCTCAGCGAGCTGGAGACCAAACCATTGCCCGCCGGCTTCCCGGCCTCTATTTCCGCCATAACTGCGCTCTTCATCTTTTTACTCACTTCTTCTTCTTCTTCTTCTTCTTCTTCAGGCTCTCATATAGATGCAGGAAAATGAGATGAGCGGCCTAATGGAATCCAACAGAACTAAAATGGTGGCCGCTTTGGCGTGAGTTCCACCGGCTCAACCGTCCTCTGCCGCCTTCTTCGCCGTGAAGGAAGAGAGGACTGCTCGCATGTAAACGTGATGTTTTTATAAACCGGTGAGAGTTTGAAGTTGGGAAGGGTGGAATAAATGTGGAAGACAAAAATATTAAAAAGTGAAGTACACGAGAGAATTAAATTTAAGTGAGACAATAAAAATGTTTTATGTTTTTCACCTTTTTGTGAAAATTATTCTCATTTTTAGAGTAATAAAAAATTTTGATATGATCATTCTATTGTGTCATTGTGTGGCACTCCCGAAATACTCAAAAATGAATCGTTTTAGATCGTGAGTGATTGGAGCGTGCACATAATTATGGAAAATTGATGACGGGTGGCAAACAAATTTTTACGTGAAAAACTCTGAAAATGGGAAAAAACTATAGGGTCGGGTGTATGTCGGTCAAATTTCAGTCTATGTTTATCGGTTACAAAGGTATTTTTTCTTGAGGGTGACAGGTTATCACTCGTTATAATTTGTTCTTAAGGACTATTGAAGCTGACATGATATGTAATGGCTGAAGATGTGCTCAGAAGCTATCTGAAATGTTAGAATAGGTTACTGGTGTTCTGGCCCCGAACGACGGATTCGGGAGTAGTGTGCTCAGAAGCAATCTATGACGGCGGAAGCAATGACTGGTGTTCTGGACCCAAGTGGTCAAGTCGGGATTGAAGGGTCATGCCGGAATATGAATAACGAGTGGTCGGGCTTGGTGTGAACGAAACAAACCAATCGTGATGACAAAGGAGGCAAACCGGTGATACCCGGCCTGAGGAGCCTGCTTTTAGGGCCACAAAAATTTTTACGAAAATGACAAACATGTTGTGGCCGATAAGAGTCTTTGAAAGGGGGGGGGGGGAGGGGTTGATGCATGAACACGAGTTCCTCTAGGCGGCCATGTAGAACGCATTCTTGACGTCGAGTTGGTGAATTGGCCATGAGTTAGAGAGAGCAATACTCAGAACAAGTTTGATGGTCGCCGGTTTTACCACCAGGCTGAACGTTTCGTCACAATCCACGCCAACCTGTTGAGACCTGTCATTAACAACAAGACGAGTTTTATGTCACTCAAGAGACTCGTCGGAGCGAAATTTGTGCCTGAACAACCATATGCAATGTATCACATTTACAAATTTAGGCTGGAAAACAAGCTCACATGTCTCGCTCTGAATGAGAACATAAACTCATCGATCATGACATCTCTCCAGTGCGGGTCATGGAGGATGGAGATGTGCGATTGAGGAAGAGACGAAATGGAAACAGTGTGCATGTAGAGGTTAAGGGGGATTCGTGGTTTGGTTATATCGTGTTGGCTGGGGTGTGATGGTTGGGTGGAGACAGGCGGAGGTCGAGAAGGCGGTCAGATCTAGTAGGCCAACTGAGATGGTTGCAGATGGTGGAGAGGTGTGGATTGAGCAAGTTGGAGGTTTAAGAGTGGTGTTGAAATTGGCGGTCCAGCCGCAGGGAGCATGTGGGTAGGATAGGGTAGTTCGTCAGTGGGAGGGGTGGAAGGGGATGGCGGGGCTTGTTTTATTGATGAAAACGGAAATGTTTGTTCATCAAAAGTAACATGCCAGTGATAATGAATTTGTCGGTTTGAATGTCAAGGCATTCATAGCCTCTATGGTTGGGTGGAGACTTAATGTTGAAAGTACTCAAGGGCATCCTGTTGATGACGTATGTCGCATAGGTCATTCTCTCTTCAAAAAAAAATCGGGGAATATCTTTCGCATGAAGACAGATCTTGCAGGTCTCCGTCAGATGGAAGATCTTTCTCTCTACAACTCCATTCTGTTGAGCAGTGTATGGACAAGAGAGCTCTCTCTTGATCGCATGCTTTCTATAAAAGTTGGAGAACTCAGAGATAGTAAATTCTCCTCTGTTGTCTGTCATCAACCTCTTTATCCGCAGAACAAGCCCGCCTTCAACAAAATCCTTGAACTCCAAGAACTTCTCAAAAACTTCTGATTTTTGTTTCACAAAGTATACCCAAGTATATCCGGTGAAGTTATCAACAAGAACAAACATATACTTGTAACTTGAACAAGAAAGAGTGAGACATGATCTCATCAAGTCGCTATGAATGCACTCCAAGGGTACCTTGCACCTGGACAGTGATTTGTCAAATGGAAGGCGATGTGCATTTCATATTGACATCCTGCATATACAGGACTGTCACCTAGGGAGGAAAGACCATCATGACAGGGAGCCATTCACCAGACCCTTTATCACCATAGCCTTCAGCTTATCCATCCCTACATGCCCCAACCTCTTGTGTCAGATAACAACGCTATCATTTGCCCTCATCTTCTCAACATAGGAATTTGTCGATAAAACGAACAAGTGTTTTGCCCTTCTCCCAATGTGGGTAACATCTGTAACACCCCAAGTTTTCGTAGGCAAGAAAAGAAGGTACTGCGTGGCGTTAAAGGTACCGCGTGCTGATAGCGCCAGGTGTCGGGAGCGTCTAGTGAGGCGGGTTGGCTCGACGCATAGTCTACCACACGGAGGTAGGTTGTTATCGCGCGGTGTTAGCCAATTAATTGGTCGAGCCCTCGGGAAGTTATCGCTCGGCGGTAGGGATACCGCAGGCGGTAGCTTGGGCAATTTATTTGTCAAAGCTCTCGGGTTTCTACAGCGCGGCGGTACTAACTCTCGCGCGATGGTGGCAGGAGTGGTCGTGTCATAACCGTCGCTAGATACCACGAGGCGTTAGCATCCTATCGTCCGACGATAACAAAGTTGTAATGGTGTGCCCACATGTCGGCCTGTGGTTGGAGGACCTGGGAGGTGGTACGCGAATCAAAGCGTTGATTAACGGTACCGTGTAGCTATAGCGAGTTACTGTGCGACGGCAGCTCGATTTATAGTGTTAGTTTTACCGTTTTCACTTCATTCTTTTGCAGTTTGAGAACCTTGGGCTGGACGTGTGGAGGAGGAATAACAGCGCTAGATAGAGGAGATCTCATCGCCGTTTGAGATTTAGAGCTCGGATTCGCGAGGCGAATTCGGATCTACGGAGGCAAAACCGATACGGTCGTTTTCATTTGGCTAGGATCCCTTCAATGACGCCGAAAAGACTCATAGGGTAATGATCCTCTTCCTTGGACATGTGAAATCCTTCTTTTCGGCATTTGAGGGCAGACACTCCACGAATACGTAGAAGTGGTTCTCCTGAAGGGTGGATCTGTGTATCCCCGTTAGTTTGCATTTAGATCCGGAATCGAAGTACGAAATAAGCATGTTGTGTGAAGCCCATCGTGACAGGTTGGTCTGGATTGATGGTTTTTGTATGCTTTATATGCTAGAGAAGACTCCGTGGTAATCGCGCAGATTTCAGAGTCGCGGGGTGTGCAGATGGCTGCGTTCAGAGTACTGAAGGTGGACTCAAGAAAAACACCCGAAATGGGGGAAGAATCGATAGTCTGTCCCCTTCCGGGCGGCGACAGCACTACCGCCGACGATAGCTCCCTGTGAGTGCAGGATTGATTGTGAGGCCTGTCTCATAGAGACCTGGTGGATGTTCGTTAAGCCCTGTCTCATGGAGACCTGATGGTCATTTGCTGAGGCCTGTCTCTTGAAGACCTGAGGGCCAATATACAAGAGCTAAGAGCCTGTGTGGCCTAGATTAGGTGGACGTGAGAGCCAGCCTTTGAACATTGCAAAGTTATGTATGATTGTATATGGGAAAGGGGAGGCTGACCCGCATCGTGGCTTGTTGCGCCCAGTGATTTGAGCAATGAGAAAGAGCTGAATTGTACCAAGCCCTATGCCGTTCGATTTGAATTGAGTCAGAGAGTGAATCCGGGGGATTACCGTAACTAGTCGTAGCCATAGAGGAGAGTCTTTGGCTTCGACCCTAAAAGACTAGAAAATGCTCCAGTATGCTAACCGTCGCTGAGAATGGTGGTGGGATCATGGGAATTCTGATACACCGATAATGTGCCCTGAGTGCACGGTGCATGTGGCCGGCAGTGTTAACATCTGTGGTGAATGGTGCTTAAGTTGCATATTCGAGATACCAATATTTGATTATACTAATGTTTGCAGGGAAGGAGCACCGCTGTAACACCCCTTATTCGTCGCATAACATATAGCAGTAGGTCTGGCCGGGGCCCGAAGTCATATACCACAGATAGACCAGACGGTTACTCAAAGGAAACCATCCAACTAATAACCAACGTCTTACACAGAGTCATTCTAGCGAAAGTAATTATTAAAATTGCAAATTAAGAACTCAGCCACAAGCATGAATGTCCACTACAAAACTCAATAGGAATGAAGTACAATACACCAGTACAATAGTCTTAAGGCCTTACAATTGTTTACTCAAATAAAATGTGTCCGGATGTACCTTGGAGTTAGTCCCCAAGGCTCCCTGTTGCAATCTACCGCGTAGAAAACCCGAAAAACAAATAATTGCACGGAGTCTTCTCCGACCATTCATACAATGCAACATCACCGATCCAGACTAACTTGTCCAGGTAGGCTTCACACATCATGCTTATGTCCGTTTCTCGATTACGGACTCTACATGTTAAACAACGGGGATTATTCATGTCTACCCAAATGTTGAAACCAAAAACTTGGTCTCCTATGGAGTTCGGGGTCCCAAAAGAGGGGTGACCTCACACCTACTACACTCAAGAGAACGTCACGGACCAAAGGATCAAGAAGCTAGGAACAAACCCTCGGCTCTAACGCGGAGGTCCAACCTCACACCCGGAAGGCAACCTGAGCACTTCCCCTCCCTAGCCAATGCTCGAGCTAGGGTGCATTGGAGGAGCTCTCTCTACTCTACCAAGAAGAAGTTATGGGAGGAGGAAGCAAGGAAAAGTCTCTCTCCAAAGGCACCCAAGGGGGTCTATTTATAGTTTTTCCAAGTCCTTGGGGTAAAATGACCAAAATGCCCTTGAGACAAATAGACTTTGGGTCAATAGGAAACACCACACCTGGGGGCAGAGAGGTAAAAATGCCCCCAGGGGCACAGCGGTAAAAGCAACGCCGCCAAGCCCCCGCCCCAAACACTCGAGGTGGTTCCAGGCCGCCCGGGCGAGAACCAGGCCGTGGCGGTCTCGCCCGCGAGCAGGCCTCTCGCGCGAGACCGGCCCCCGGCCGTCTCGCCCGCGAGCAGGCCGCCATGGCGAGAACCAGGCCGCGGCCGTCTCACCCGCGAGCAGGCCTCCCGCGCGAGACCGGCCCCCCGGCCGTCACGCCCGCCCCTACCTCGAACTTAACAGGTCGGGGCGGGTGCTAGCCAACTTGCCGCACCCGCCGCCCAACAAAGGAGCCATTGGGGGAGGACAATTTTTCCTCCCCCTACTAGTATATTTCCAAGCAATAGCCAAAATTGGCCACCGAGAGTGCAAAATCTCCAAAAAGCTTAAAAACGCGTTTGCCTTATTTGGGGCCCACTCTTCGCGAATACGGGGTTGTACACCAAAGGAATGTCTCGAACTCACCGCAAACTCGCGAAAGAGGGCTTTCTATGCAAAGAAAAAGGACTTCACATGTTCTAGGATGAGAATCGTTACCCTAGCATTCCTCTTTGGCGCCATGGAAATCTATACGGATGAAAGACACCGCAACGTCCTCGCCTCCGTAGATCCGAAGTCGGCTTGCGATTCGGGGCTCCGAAGCTCCGCCGGTGGCCGTATCTTCCTTCCTTCTTCTTCCTTGTTCTCCCCTCTCTCTAGAACTTTAAAAAGAGAGTATTTGGGTGAAAATGAAGGATCCCAAACCCTATTCCCGGTATATACCCAACAGGAACATCCCCAAGCCGTTAGATCCCAAAATAAGGAAACGGACGGCCACGATTCGGACTTAAAATCCAAAACCTGGGCCGAACACGGCTTGTGACACGTCCGTGTCCGAGGCCGTGTTCCCCATTCGCCATCGAAACCGACGCGTCCCGAAAAGAACACGGGCTCTCGACACGCCCGTGTCCTGCTCGACACGCCCGTGTCATCCAGTACACGCCCGTGTTCCCGGGCGTGTTCCTCCATCGACACAGGACCAAAAATGCCCGAAAGGGACACGGGTACTCGACATGCCTGTGTCGCATTTGACACGCCCGTGACCACCCGACATGGCCCGTGTGTTGACCCCATGTATCACCCCCGCTACGACCTGGCTTCAACCCGTGATGGACACGACGTGGGACACGCCCGTGTCTCAGGCCGTGTTCGCTGCTCGACAATCATCGACTCCAAATTCGTCGACCCGAGCACGACACGCCCCTGGGACATGCCCGTGTCCCAGGCCGTGGGACCCATGCCAGGTTCCAAACTTGGCTCAAAACGCCACCCGTCGCTCTTTTGAGTTTCGGGGCGTTACATAGAAAGCGTTGAGTGAGACATATTCACTCAACGCTCTCAACGCCTAAATTGCAGAATGCGATTAATGCACAAGGCGTTGAGTGAGATGTGTTCACTCAACGCTCAAAACATCATACATGCAGAAGAGGCTGTAAAAAGGGTTAAGGCAAAAAGCGTTGAGTGTGCATTACTAACTCAACGCTGTCAATGCCTAGATAGACAAATTTGTCTAAGTACTTTGGCGTTGAGTGAAGCTCATTCACTCAACGTATATTCTATTGATTTTTGATTTTGGCTAAGTCCACAGGTGCTGACGTCAACAAAGTCAGCAAAATCGCCAGAGTCAACTAAGTTCAAATCAAACACGGAGAAGCTACAGAACACGACAAACTTTGCCGAGAAGCTACTATACGACTTCTTCCATTAAAGCAAGGCGCAGCTGGAAGATGCAAGTAGGACCCACTGATCTCTAAGAGCCGTTGATTAACAGACTACAAAAGGATGAGATGGGCCAAGACACAAGACAACTTTTAGGGCATCATCTATTTCAAAAAGTTAGCAATCGACTTCATCTTCTTCGCCATTGTTGCATGCAAAAAGCTTGAAGCTCTCCTGCAAGAAAAAGTTCAGATAGATGTGCAGTCTCCATCAGCCACAACAAAATCAAAAATAGTTCTGAAGAAAGAAGAACCTTCAGCCTTCGGCAGGTTCAGTAAGCTGCTTGAAGACTCAAGATCAACAGATATTTAGCCTTCTACAGCAAGTTCAAGAGCCAGCTTCTGAGTTCTTCCAGCAAAATTTTTCTCTGCTATGAGCAGAGTTAGAGCAGAAGTTACTTTGCTCTAATTATTGACACACAAAAAATTCTCTGTGTCAAAGTTATTTTAAAACATTTCTTGTTATAGGATCCTTTTGGATCTGAGTTGCATGGCCTTAGACCTGAAGTAAGGCAAATTTGCCTTAGCTGTAGGATAGGGCTCCTCTCTGAGTGTAGGATCCTACTGGGATCTAAGGTAGGTGAGTTTTACTCACTGAGAAGTAGGGTAATATTGCCTGAGCTGTAGGAGAGTGTATCTCTCTGAGTTGTAGGAGCAAGTTTGCTCTGAGGTAGGGCTATCCTCCATAGTCTTGAGTGCTAGGGCTTAATTGCCTGAGGTAGGTGATACTTGTATCACTGAGTGTAGGCCTTTGTGGCTGAGGTGTAAGTTTTGGAGGAAACTGAAAGATCCTGGGGAATCTGAGGTGTAAGCTCCTTGAAGCATTATTTTGGAGAAGTGTCTTGACTAACATGAAGTTAGCAAGGTGTGAGGAGAGTGGATGTACCCATATTTTTGGGGAACCACTATAAAAAATACTTGTGTGCTTTTCTGTGTTTATTTTCTGCTTGTAGGTTCATAAAAAGCTCTCATCTATTCAATCACATAATAACTCAAGAAGAAACAAAAAGAATTCAAAAGACCTAGATAAACCTGTTCACCCCCACTCTAGGTTGCTAGCTAGCTTGAAAACAAGAACTTTCATACACTCCTCAAGGTGAGTGGACTCCTATCACTATCTAAAGAAACTGTTCCCTCCTTCTCAACTACATGAACAGTATCGTCAACTGTAATAATTGTATCATTACCTTTGTACACCTATAGGCTGGAGAACTTCTCCTCATCATAGGTGAGGTGATGACCACACCCGGAGTCGACAATCCAGTCCTCTAGGAAATTGATGGTGGTCCGACATAGCTTGTCGTCATATTTTCCATGAAGCAATTTCCCCATTCTCCTTCCTTCTTGGAGTCACCTCATTTCTCTGCAGCGTGTCCTAGCAGAAGATTCACCCTATAGTCCTTGTTGAAATAACCAGACATGTTGCATCTGAAACATCTAAGTCCTCCTTTCTTACCTCCATTATACTTAGCAGGCTTGCTCCTCTCCCGATGTGATGAGGTAGAAGTACCATCTTCATCAGATGACTTCTTATTATTGTGCCACCTTTTCTTCTTACTAGAGTAAAGAACCTCACTATCTCCCCTAAGATAGAGACTCTAGCAATCTGTCTCGCAAAGCTCTCTCGAGAGGCAAGTATGCTTTCCAACTCCAGCATAGACAGTTGAGTAACCCACCACTGCACTGAAGTGATGAAAGCAAGATACTCCTTTTACAGATAGTATATGATATGCTTCTTATCATAGCCTCAGAGATAGACTCAACTAGGACGAGTGTTGAGATCTCTTCATACAAGTTCTCCATCTTTAAGAAGAAAAAGAGATAGACTTAGAGTGAACTCTCTGGTGATATTGCCCACACACAATGAGGTGGTCGAACATCTCTGGTGATATTGCCCTCTTTAGAGTGAACTCTGACTTAGCTTTGGTGTACAACCGACTTCTCCACCTCCTGGTATAGCTTTAACAAGAAATTAACTTCTTGTCAATTTTGGCTCCATCGGAAACGACCTAGTAGAGGTACTCACCAAGTAAGTAGTTCTCCATGCAAGATTTACAGTTCTTGTAGTTAACTTGAGTTAACATCTTAATACCATGATCTTTTGTAAATCCACCTTTTATTACTAGATACCTGGTTCACTTGACTTCCAAAAGTACTTAGGAAAGTCCTATAACTGATGACTGCTAAACCCCTGTCTCTCTGATACCATGTAAAATTTATAGAATGTGGGTCGTGGACCACTCTCAACCAACTAAGTAAACCACTAGCAATTAGGAGATGCAAGAACAACACTTGTATTATTTTCAGCTTTACAAGGCGAGACATACAAGACGAGACATGATTTCACAATCCACTAGATGAAGATCAAAGAAAAAATGTGTTGTTACTAGCAAACCCACTTTGATTTTTAGCAAATCATTAGTATTAGCATGTTATTTAATGATGCTCCACCGGACCGGTCCAGCTGGACCAGTCCGGTTCTGTTTTTATTATATGTTTTTCCTACATATATAAGCTTGCACAGGAGGGAGATGAGATCCCGATTTTTCATTTCTAACCTAATCGGGAGACGGGAGAGGCGGAATCGGGCGATCGGAAGAAGGCGGCTGCGTCGGGACCCGATCAAGCGCGACAGCAGGGATCGAGCGGCGGAGGCGGCAGCTTCTTCTTCGGCGAGGATCAGCGGCGGATTCGGGAGGAGATCCGGAGCGGCATCGGGCGTTCGTCGGCGGGTTTTCTTCTCCGGCGACAGCGGCGGCTTCAGGACGCGATCTTGCGATCGGGTTCGGCTTCGGGAGAAGATCCGGCAGCGACATCGGGATGGAGAAGTGGTGGCGTCGGGCATCGGACGCTTCTTCTCCGGCGACGATCGGCTTCAGGTGGTTCTTCTCCGGCGACGGCCGGCGGTTTCTCGGGCTTCTTCTCCGGCATTCTTGGTCCGGCGGTTCTTCTCAGGCAGCAGCGGCGGCAGATCTTGCAGGCGAGCGGTGGTTGACGGAGGCGGCGAAAGATTGATCGGAGTTCCGATCTAGTACACGGCAGCGGCATCGGCTCCATCTCCGATGAAGGAGAGGGGAGATCCACGGCACCGGCGGGTGCAGGTTTCCATCTCCGACGGCTCCGGCGATCCAGCGGCGGCGGCAACTCCGGCGGTGAAAGAGGGCATAAGGATGCGGTTCCTTCATCTTGAAGAGGGCAGCGGCTTTCTTGGCTGGAGGGCAGCGACGCGTGGCAGAGGCGAAGATCAGATTCAGATCCAGGCTGCGGATAGGGGAGTTTTCTTTGTTCTCCTGTTGTTCTTTATTTCATATTTTAGGTTAGTGTCGATACGCTGAGGATCGTTGAGTGTCTGTGTTGTAATCGGATTTTGTTTTCGATTAGTGGATCCGGCGCGCTCTCCCCGTGGATGTAGGAGCTTAACTCCGAACCACGTATATCTCTTGTCGTCTGTGTTTTTTCTGTATTTTGGAAACTCGAACTGTTGGATTGGTGCGCGCCATTATTTGCTCAAAGATTTTTGCTTCCGTTGCTATTGTCCGCGACGAGTTCCGTACTCGCGGGCCGGTGCCAATTGCACAACAATTGGTATCAGAGGGAGGTTCGTCCTTCGGACCAGTGAGCAAGTTCAATGACGGCCAAATTCGAGGTTCCAAAATACGATGGGCGGATCGATTTCGGTCTTTGGCAAAAGCGCATAAAGGCCGTACTCGTTCAGCAGGGTCTTCACAAGGCACTCCTTGGAAAGGAGAAGGCTAAGGTGAAAGACGACAACGAGTGGGATGAGCTGGACCTCAAGGCCATCAGCACCATACAGCTGTGTTTGACAGACGAGGTCATGTACAACGTTATCGAGGCGGAAACTACGGTGGACTTGTGGAGGAAGCTCGAGGAGCTCTACATGTCCAGGTCGCTCACGAACAAGCTGTACGTGAAGAAGCAGTTGTACAGCTTGAGGATGTCTGAGGGAACGCAGTTGTTGGACCATATGAATGTGTTCAACAAGATGGTATCCCAGTTGCGGAGTATGGATGTGAAGGTCGAGGAGGAAGATCAGGCTCTTCTCCTCTTGTCCTCACTCCCGAGGTCGTTCGATCATTTAGTTACCACCATGTTGTATGGGAAGGATACCCTTAAGATGGAGGAAGTGGTGACGATGCTTCTCTCTAATGAGAAGAGGAGCAGTTCCGGATCGAGTGCGAGCGAGGGTCTGCTCGTGAAGAGCAGAGACCCATCCCGAGGGAGATCGAGAGGGGGGGGCAAGGAGGATGATCGACCTAGGTCCAGGGGTAGGTGTTACTACTGCAAGGAGGAGGGGCATTGGAAGGCCAACTGCCCAGTGAGGAAACTCAAGGGCAAAGATTCTGTGCCTCAGCAGGCTGCAGTGGCATCCGAGTGCATGAGCGATGATGATGTTCTACACGTTTCACAAAGCCGCGACGTGGTAGTAGGGACCATAGATTCCTGGATCATGGATACAGGATGTTCTTTCCACATGTGCCCGAACATTGAATGGTTCTCCAGTATTAGGCACTGTGGAGGTGGTCATGTTCGGATGGGAAACCGGTCAGAGTGCGAGATATCTGGAGTCGGGAGCATCAGGATTAGGATGTTTGATGGAGTGGTTAGGACCCTCACCGACGTTCGGTATGTGCCCGAGTTGAGGAAGAGCTTGCTTTCTCTAGCACTCTGGAGGCTGCCGGTATTCTTATACCAGTAGCAGCGGGTATTTGGAGGTCAGGAGAGGCGCACAGACAGTCTTGAGAGGAGAGCGTTTCAGATCGCTCTATAGACTGATTGGCACCACGATTGCCGGGGGAGATGCGAGGAGAGAGGTCACACCGTCTCTCGAGCTACAGGATATGGTAGCGCATGCATTTCAGGCGATCTCCTCAGATCGCGATTCCTTCGATAGAACTTTAGAGAGCAGAGACCGTTCTCAGAGAAAAGCTAGGAAGGACCAGCGGAGGAGCGGGGCAGGATTCGTGGCAAGGGCGTGTGTACGGAGAGAGGACCTTGGCGGAGGTAGAATCTTCGCAGCCGTAGAGGAGACGGGTAGAGAGTCATCTCAGGAGTACCCAGACACCGCGAGAGGATCCATCAGGCTTAGAGGTCTCACCGAGGAACTTAGGATCACTCAGGAGAAGGTGGAGTTGCACAGTGAGAGTTCGAGTGCGATTCGTCTTGCAGTAGACCCGGTCTATCGTGCAAGGACGAAGCACGTCGACGTGCGTCACCGGGAGTTGAGGGAGTTCGCTCGAGGTGGAGGCGTGATGTTGCGGGAGATTCCTACGGAGGAATGCGTTGCGAGCATGCAAAGAAATCAGTGAGGCGAGTCAAGTTTGACTTGACTCGGACTGTTGCACGTTGATCGTGCCGGCCCCAGGGAGAGGGGGCTTGTAGTCGCCAGTAGGGGTCTGTGTGTTTTAGGCGGTTTTAGTGTTCGTGGAGCATCAAGGTGGAGATTGTTATTTAATGATGCTCCACCGGACCGGTCCAGCTGGACCGGTCCGGTTCTGTTTTTATTATATGTTTTTCCTACATATATAAGCTTGCACAGGAGGGAGATGAGATCCGATTTTTCATTTCTAACCTAATCAGGAGACGGGAGAGGCGGAATCGGGCGATCGGAAGAGGGCGGTTGCGTCGGGACCCGATCAAGCGCGACAGCAGGGATCGAGCGGCGGAGGCGGCAGCTTCTTCTTCGGCGAGGATCAGCGGCGGATTCGGGAGGAGATCCGGAGCGGCATCGGGCGTTCGTCGGCGGGTTTTCTTCTCCGGCGACAGCGGCGGCTTCGGGACGCGATCTTGCGATCGGGTTCGGCTTCGGGAGAAGATCCGGCAGCGACATCGGGAGGGAGAAGTGGTGGCGTCGGGCATCGGACGCTTCTTCTCCGGCGACGATCGGCTTCGGGTGGTTCTTCTCCGGCGACGGCCGGCGGTTTCTCGGGCTTCTTCTCCGGCATTCTTGGTCCGGCGGTTCTTCTCAGGCAGCAGCGGTGGCAGATCTTGCAGGCGAGCGGTGGTTGACGGAGGCGGCGAAAGATTGATCGGAGTTCCGATCTAGTACACGACAGCGGCATCGGCTCCATCTCCGGTGAAGAAGAGGGGAGATCCACGGCAGCGGCGGGTGCAGGTTTCCATCTCCGACGGCTCCGGCGATCCAGCGGCGGCGGCAACTCCGGCGGTGAAAGAGAGCATAAGGCTGCGGTTCCTTCATCTTGAAGAGGGCAGCGACTTTCTTGGCCGGAGGGCAGCGACGCGTGGCAGAGGCGAATATCAGATTCAGATCCAGGCTGCGGATAGGGGAGTTTTCTTTGTTCTCCTGTTGTTCTTTATTTCATATTTTAGGTTAGTGTCGATCCGCTGAGGATCGTTGAGTGCCTGTGTTGTAATCGGATTTTGTTTTCGATTAGTGGATCCGGCGCGCTCTTCCCGTGGATGTAGGAGCTTAACTCCGAACCACGTATATCTCTTGTCGTCTGTGTTTTTTCTGTATTTTGGAAACTCGAACTGTTGGATTGGTGCGCGCCATTATTTGCTCAAAAATTTTTGCTTCCGTTGCTATTGTCCGCGACGAGTTCCGTACTCGCGGGCCGGTGCCAATTGCACAACATTAGCAAACCCTCATTTTTCAAAATGGTTATTTGAATCCATTTTGTTACTAGCAAACCAACGTAAATTTTTTTTAAAAAAATAAATTTTGTTCAAAACATTCATTCTTTCAAAATAACTAACTACATAAAATGACATTACAAATGATTTCAAATGTATTCATTCAACCACTTATATTAACAATAAAAATGAGTCAAAAAGCCGCAAAATTTTGTTTAGTATGTCCAAAATTTATTTTTTAACACAATATTATTATATGCATCAAAATCTTTAAGCAAAATATCTTCGGTTTAGAAATATATTTGATCTCTAATTCCTATAAATATGTGTTGTATATACGAATTAAGAATATATAAGAATATACTGGTCTTTTTCACTTTTTAAAGATTTTCACGTAAACAATTCTCACTCTCTTGTTGGCATTTACTTTGCCTGTTTATGCTTTTGAGTTAAGACGATTGGATTGGACCCGACTGCCAAAAAATGGGGCGACCCCAACATGTATAAAAATATAAATTTGAAGTCCAAACAATAGTAATGATGCTCATTTGTTTACAGCCGCTGAATGCACGATGCATTGAATATTTTCATTATCTAATATTAAAAAAAAAGTAATGTTTAATTAGGGGTCGCCCAGCGAGAGGCGCAATTCTAAGGGATAGATTCAGCGCATTAATGTGGGTTACATGGCTCCTGCCGAAGGGTCTCGCCGAAAATTAAATGCGGCGGGCAGCTGACCAGAGCGGCGGGTTTAATCTCACGCTTAGACCGGGCGCGCGCGTGTGAACCGATCCGACTCGAGTGCTTCACATTAATAGGTGACACGTTTGTGTTGGTTGGATGCTTCGCCCATTCAGCTGCAGCTCAATCCTTCTCCTCCTTTCACATCTCCTATTAAAAGCTTAACGCCTTAACCCATAACCAAAGTACTTCAACTCGTAGTTGTCGGCGCCCGGCGGTCTCCTCTATCTCGCTTTTTTGTTATCTCGTGCGTTGAATCATGTTCAAATCTTGTGTAGAGTTCGAATAATTGTGTCCGCAAGATTTAGGAAAAAAACATTTATTGTTTCGTTCTAAAGGAGTTGCCGTAAAATGCAGACTTTCACGACGAAGATGAATCTATTGGTTTTGGGTATCAGGGTTGTTAAGTTGGGCTCAAACTGATATTTTTGCTCTGATGAGTTTTGACGAAAACATAACTGTCATAGGATGTAAGCGTAACAAGACAACATTAATTAATGTCGTCAAGAAAATAAGAAAACTAGCTTTGAACATTAAAGTGGATGATGTTCTTTAGATGATGCCGGACATTCTTAACCACCGCATTCACGACAGTCAGATCTAGCATGGCAAAAGGAGCCCTAAAAACACGAGCTAACTAATCCAAATTTCGGGTGCGTTTAACGCGGCTTATCATAACTTATTTGCTCCGGTGAAGTTGGACAAAAGTGTCATTGCCATACAATGTATGCTTGGTATGACAAAAGTTACTACCGTTACCAAATAAATAAATTAGTTTGTGGCATAAAATTTTGGTATGAAAATGATATTTTTGTCTAATCTCAGCGGAACAAATAAGTCACGATAAGTGACGCAAAACGCAACCCGAATAATCAATGGTGTTATAGACCTTTCTTGAGTGAGGACGGACATATAATATTGAGGTAGATGAGAAATACTTTTGATTAGTGATGGGGGAGGGAGAGCTATACGGAGGTGAAATTAATAGAGAGATGGATCTAGGGATCATAGCTTTCTTGCTATTGAAGTTATTTTTGGTATTGAAAGTCTTTAATAGCGTTGACTGGGAGGATTGTGGTAGATATGGTTGACGATGGAATTAAGGGCCCATTTAGCAAGGTGGTGGAGGTTGTGTACTTAAGATTCTGTTTGGGAACAGGATCCGGTGGCACGTCGGGGAAGAGAGAGGGAACGGCCGTCCGCAACGGTCGACTGGTGCTCGGGCCGCCAGTCACAAAACGTCCAGTTTGTCTCCCTTTCACCCCGGCCGTCCTCAGCTGGAGCTCCCGATAGCTTGCCAAACAAGCTTCCGCCGTTTCAGCATGGCCGGAATGGTGTCCCGGTGGAATCCCAAACAGAGCCTTAGTGGTTACGAAACGCTGTTCTTTTGTTGCGATATTTTTGCTCTGAGGAGTTTAGACTAAAACGTTACTTTTGTGATGTCTTTTGACATACCAACTGTTGCAGGTCGTCCGGTCTTTCTCCGGTCTGAAAAATTGGACCGCCTTACTCGGAATTGGATCGGGCGCGCAAACAGTCAAAGTAGACAACAACAAATGACAAGAGAGATTTTTTTGACGTGAGAAACCACGTGCATGGATCTGTGTCGAGCCAAACTCTACTAGTTCATTTGAATTTACAAAGATTGATGTTTGATCTCGGAGGGCAACAGACCGCTTCTCCGTTACAATTGCAAAGTACATGACATGAAAAAGAAGCTAAGTGCTCGAAGCCTCGATGAAAGCGCTCCGGCCTTGGAAATTTAGCTAAGCCCACGGAACCTCGATGGAAGCGTTTCGACTTGGAGAATTTTCTGAGTTCTTGGAACTTTGGAGGGGCGTTATCATTGCAGTGGAGCCTTAATGGGAGCGCTCCCACAGAGGCGTATGTTGAGACTTGACGCTTGTTGGGACCTTAGCGCAAGAAGATGAGCGGTGTGGATTCCTAAGCGGAAGATCGGCCTAAGTCCACGATCTCGCCAAAAATTTCTAAGCTCTCTTTTGCCTTTGGAGTTGCTTGTCTTCAAATGAAGGCCTGATGACCTAATTATAAATTATTGAAGGGTCATAATAGTAATTGTGTCGGGACGTAATTAGTGTTGGCGAATGACGTCGCTCCATTTTAGTCACATGGATCACCAAATTTAACGAAATGATGGAAGTGTCCCTCGGGTAATTTGGGCGGCCCGAGTAAGGTGCCTGGCGGCGGTAACCGTCGAGGGTGATCGACGACGGTATAAGAGGCGGGAAATGGCGGGGGTCTCCCACGGCGGTAGCGGCCACCGGCGTCCGCGCGCGGGCACGGGGCACGTGCGTCCGTTGCGTGACCACGCGGGGCACGGCCCTAGGGCCGTGCGGACGTACGGTCTCTGCGCGCACAGGTCACGCACGCATAGGCCGCTCGTGCGCATGCCACACGGGGCACGACCGCACACACATTGGTCACACGCACGCACAGGCTGTGCAGGGTGTGGTCGCGCGCGCCATCCAGGCGCGCGCCGGCCGCGCACGCCACGAGCAGGCCGGGCACGCCTACGCGGCCCCGTCGTGCGCGTGCGCGGGTTCGACTTCCTTCTTGGGTGCTTTTCTCGAGTTGTGGCTTCACATACATGACTTTTTCGGTTTGGTTAATGCGCACTTGATCTGAATCCCACTGGTTTAACTTAGAAATTTAAGGAGGGACCCCATCAAATGCCCCCAAATTTTTGCAAGTCATGACTCGTGAAGTGAGGAGCGCGAAAACTTCCTGCTTTTTCAGGAGCGTCACGGGTCGTTTGGAAAAATTATCTATCATTCTTTCGAGATATTGGGGCTCTGGACTTTGAGCGGCATGCATGGAGCTCGCTTCATCCGAAGGTTCGTTAACGGGAGGATCTTCAGGGCGGTTTGCATCCAAAGGCGGGGGGTTCCCCCGTGCAACCACCAGTTGCGCCCCGTGTGCGTCAACGACATTGGGAGGATTGGAAACTCCTAGGTCATGTAGGAGGGTGATCACGCCAACCTGACACTCTTCCATTAATCAGAAACGCTCCTCTATTGAGTTGGTAGGAGCGGCATCGGTAGTCCCGTTAGGCAGTGGAGCGTTGATCGCATGTGACTTAGTCGAAGCTAACTCGGGGCGCTCTTCCAGAGCTACGCCATTTGTAGTGCGTGCACTTCTTCTTGTCATTGACGTTAGTTGGAGGATGCTAAGACCTGTCAGAGTTTCTGGGAACACACTTCCCACTGATGGCGCCAAACTGATGCGGGTCTCCTGGTCTTTCCCCAGTCTGGAGAAATCGGACCGCCTTAGCTTGAGATTGGAGCGGGCGCGCAAATAGCCAAAGTAGACAGCAACAAATGAAAAGAACTTTTTTTGACATGAAAACCCGAAAATGGTCAAAAACCGCGTGGCTGGATCTGTACCAAACCAAAATTTACTAGTTCATTTGAGTTTATAGTGATTGAGATTTAATCTTGGAGGGAGACATACCACTTCTCCGTTACAATTGCAAAGTACAAAAAAGATAAAAAAGAAGCTAACTCGGAGCATAGATGGAAGTGCTACGACCTTAGAAATTTGGCTAAGTCTACGAAACCTCGATGGAAGCGTTCTAACTTGAAAAATTCTCTAAGTCCTTGGAACTTTGGAGGGACGCTCTTGTTGCAACAGAGCCTTGATGGGAGCGCTACCGCGAAGGCGTATGCTGGGACTTGACGCTTGTTCGGACCTTAGCGCAATCAGAAGAGCGGAGCGGATTCCTAAGTGAAGGATTAGCCCAAGTCCACGATCTCGCCAAAAAACACATGAGCACTCTCTTGCCTCTGAAGTTGCTTGTCTTTAAATGAAGGCATGAGAGCCTATTTATAGTTTTCTGAAGTTTCATGGTGGTAATTGCATCGAGACATAATTGGTGCTGGCGAATGACGTCGCTCTATTTCAGTCACATGCATCACCAAATTTAGCAAAATGACGGAAGCGTCCTCCGGGTAGTTCGGGCGACCCGGGCAAGGTGCCCGACGACGACGGTGGACGGGGGCAGCCGACAACGGTGGGGGTAGCCGACGGCGGCAACGGAGTCGGCGCATGCGCGGGGCGCGGCCCTGCGTGTAACACCCCAAAATTTGAAAGAGGGACGATCAGCATTTTTTGGCCAACATTGGGTCTTAGTAGGGGGTCACACGGCCTAGGACACGGGCGTGTCCCTGGCCGTGTCAAGCTCAGGCTCGTCGAGAGTCCGGGAAGTCGACGTCTTGCGCTCGACAAAGTGTCGAGTAGGGGTACACAGCCTGTGACACGAGCGTGTCACAAGGCGTGTCCTGCTGTGTCAATCCGTGTTTGACGATTTCCATGGATCTGCGTTCGACGATTTCCCCAGCAATCTGCGTTCGACGATTTCCATGGATCTGCGTTCGACGATTTCCCCAGCAATCTCTGTTCGACGATTTGGCTGCGTTCGACGATTTTGCCAGGGAACTCCGTTCGACGATCTGGCCAACGATCGACCATCTACGGACGTGTCCCAGGCTGTGTCCTTCTCGGGTTGTGAGCCGGGATGTGTAAGGAGTTGGACACGGCCTGGAGCCCAGGCGTGTTCAGGTTTTACACGGTCATGTCAAATGTGACACGGGCATGTCAAGGCCCAGTGTCTTGTTTTTGGAGCGACGGTTTCAGCGTCGATTGGGGAACACAGCCATGGACACGGGCGTGTCACAAGCCGTGTTCGACCTAGGTGTTTTGATTTTCAGTTCGAATCGTGGCCGTTCTTCCCTTTCTTTTGGGATCTGATGGTCCAGGACTGCTCTTGCTGAGTTAAGTCCGAGAATAGGGTTAGAAACTCTCATTCTTCTCCAAGCTTTCTCTTACTAAAGTTCTAGAGAGAGGGGAGAGCAAGGAAGACGGTGAAGAGGAGATCCGACCATTAGAGAGGCTTCGGTGCTCCAAATCGCGAGCCGAGTCCAGATCCGTGGAGGCTAGACCGTTGCGAAGGTTTTCATCCGGCTATTTTTTCCATGACTAGGAAGAGGAGTCGGAGGGTAACAACACTTCTCCTCTTGGTTTTAGGATGCATGTTTTAACATCTTTTATTTTCTAGTTTTTGGACACCAAACTCTCAAATGAGAGGAGTTTGGGTCGCCAAGGTTCAAGAGGAACCTCTGGGTCGATTGAGTCTGTCCCCGATATATTTTTGCATTAGAGATCCGCTTCGTTAGTGGATTAGGCATGGGGGGTGAAGCCGTAGTCGCGACCGTTAGTCCGACTCGGTGATGTTGCATACGAGGTTTAAGGATTCGTAGAGATCCGTAGCGACAAGAGGCCGTTTGTGATGTGTGATGTTTGTGGTGTTCTTCCCTTTATCTTGCGTGAGTACGTGTGGCCGGTACCGGACAAGGTTAGTTCCTCATTGGCGGTAGATGGTTTCCTTGGTGGACAAGGTTTGCTCCGCATGGGTGGTAGATGGTTTCCTTGGTGCACGGGAACGCTGCAGTATGCATGGGGGATTAGGGTGGAATTGTCTTGAATTGTGATGTGCCAAGGCGTGGCTGTGTCTCCGTGGTCGGCTGACTATCCCGTGACGTGCAAGTCATGTGTGGAAAGTGTCCCGACGAGACTAGTCCCCTTTTGTGAGACTGACGAGAACGTCGAGCATGGTGCAAGCCCGGACAATGAGGCCATGAGCGGGTGGGGTCCATCAAGGGTTCTTAGAATCCGTCAGTGTGTTGGACGGAATCCTGACATAAGAAGTCAGAGTTTGTCGGCAAGCCCGGGTCTACGACCGTGAGCGGGTGGGGCCTTGGCAAGAGTTCCGTGTGGCGGCTTGTATGCCGTTGGGGGATTGTGGTTCCCCTTTGTTTGCGTCTTTATGTCAATGAGGATATGATGAGTACCCAAATGATGTGATGTTGTGCTACATGCATACACTATAGGGTGCCTTGGGTGAAGCCCGGAGGTTGCATTCATGTTGCATAGTAGGCCCTATTATTATATGCTCAACAGTAGAGAACATGTATGATGTTTGAGACATCCAAGCCTGTTTCCTTAGTTGCTTTTCTTGCTTATGAATATTGCATACGAAGTGCTAACTTGCAGGTTGGAGGAGTACCCCGGGGTCCGTTAGGGGCGGCCGAGAGGAGATGTGTTGGTTACACAGTTTGAGGTTAGCCTTTGCTGACCCACGTTACTAATAATTTTTACAGGGCCAGGATCGAAAGCAGGAGCTAGCTCGCCGGCCAGAAAGGCCTAAGCCTCATGAAGTGTTACCTTTCCGCTGTAGCTCTACTTTTTATGACATTGTATGTTTGATGTCCATGTTGACCGGCTTGCATGCCGAGGTAGACTAGGAGTACTTATGCACTTTTATGATTGATGTATTATTTGAGTTTGGACTCACTTTTGTTGTAAGGCCATAAGACCATTTCGTTACTCTTGTAGGTGTGGATAACTTCTAGTCTTGCTTGTTGTTTCCGCTGTGTTGTGTTATGAGTTTTGAGATTGAGTAGCTATATCATCTTTTAATACTGAAGCTGTGACGTCTGTATGTTGTGGGGCCCCGGCCGGACCCATATTATACGGTAATTACAGGGGAGGTGTTACACTGCGGCCGCGTGCACCATGCACGCGCACGATCTGTGCGCGCCAAGGCAGCACGCACCATGCACGCGCACGATCTGTGCGCGCCCAGGCAGCGCACACCATGGACGCGCACGATCTGTGCGCGCCCAGGCCGCGCACACGTCCGTCGTGCGCGGGCGCAGGCCGCGCAAAGGGATTTTGAAGTCGCACAGACACAATCTAAATACTGGCAATTTGGGGGGTTTGGGGGGCAGCGCCTCTTGAGCGGGGGTTCGGGGGCAGCGTCCCGAAATTTTTTTTTGAAAGATATTTAAACTGCTACACACATATCAAAAGAGAACTCACAAAGTTTGAAGTGGAACACCTTACTTACAAACCACTGTAATGGAAAAGAAAATATAATCTAGAAAAAACTATTAAAAAGGTGTGACAAGGGGCTAGACATGCTGTTTCATTGCTCCGCCAATACCCATAGAATACTGGACTGAAATTCAGTTCAGATTTCACAAAAAAATCAGGACTGAAATCCGCGGGAGCTGTGAAATCTGGACTGTAAATCAACTGTTAAACTGAAATCAAAAGAAAGAAGAAGAAGAAGAAGAAGTTACCTGGCGGGAGCTGCTTGGCGGGATCAGCGGGAGCAGCCTGGCGGGCTAGGGCACGGAGCAGCGGGAGCAGCGAGATTTCTTCTCCCCGAGAAAATCACGGAAAATGGCGGGATCAGCGGGAGCAGGCTAGGGCACGGAGCAGCGGGAGCAGCGGGATTTCTTCTCCCCGTGAAAATCGCGGAAAAAGAAGCTCGGGCACGTGCCCTAGCGTGCCAAGTCATAGTTCCGCCCGTGCTTTTCAGGACTTGTGGCTTCACGCGCATAACTTACTCAGTTTGGTTTATGCGTACTTGATCCGAATCTTGTTGGTTTGACTTAAAGTTTCAAGGGAGATCCCATCACCAACCATGTCTGTTGTCATGGTAAAGAATTATATTTTTAAACATAAAAAATGGATGGAGTTGCGAGGTCAAGCGAATGTGGATCGTTATTCTGGGTTTCACGGGCATGGCAACCATCGGCGGTGGCCCTGCCCGGTCGCCGTCGGACAACTACCGACGGATTCGACGAGGACCGGCAAACCTGCCGGTAGGAGGCGGGCAAGCCGCTGGTGGCGGAGCCTAATCCTTGCAAAGTGCCAAAACTCTATTTTGAGTTTTTGACCTTTTTGAGAACGTAACCACCCCCGTTATTCCTCACCGCTTCATTGCCAACGCTCCCATGCCCACCGCTTCAACTCTCACTGTAGAAACAAACATGCCGTTGGGCATTTTTGCTCCCTCACCATTAAAGGGAAAATGTGAATGCTAAAAAAATTGTTTGATAACTCTTCAATAACCACCGTCGCCGCTCTAATTAGATGTAATTTTATCCCTTTTTGAGACAGCACAACCACCCCCCTTGATTTCTCACTCATTCATTGCCAACACTCTCATTCTCACCGCTCCAACTGTGTCACAAAATTTCACGAAGTTTTGTAAAATTGAAGGACTTTCATGCAAAGAAAAATTTAGGAACTAATTTCAAAAAGTAACCAATTTTTATGAAATTATTTCAAACAAAACAAAATTTATACACTCAATTTCAAAAAATTCCTAAAATTTAGAAACCAATTGCATATATTTGCCTAATTTGCCCTATGCTTCACATACAGAGAGAATCGGCATTATATTACTATATTGAAGCCATTTACTCAAATAATAAAGGCGCTATTTGGGGGGACTTATTTTCACCCGTCAAGCGGTTACGACCGCATGTCCGCGTTCATGCAGACATAATCGCTTGACCGGTGAAAATAAGTCCCCCAAATAAAGCCTAAATCCGCCATATCTTCGGTGTTCCATCCGCAGAATTCGGTTATCTTGTTTGACAAAAAGAAGCCGCTAAAATTCTTAAGCTGAATCCAGTTGTTGAGAGTTTCCAATTGTTTCCTCAGTTTCTGCGGTCAATCTCTCTTGCACATTCTACTGCCATGGCTAGCTTCTCCTCAAATTCAGAATTCCTAAGCTTCCATTTGTCGAAATGCTTGATAGATTCTTGCAGCATGCGCACCATCTCAAACACCTGCTCATTCTATCTTCATGGCAAAATTCTCACATTCCTAGCCAAGCCTAATGTTACTAAAACATAGATAGCTCACCAGTAATCACCGCAGCCGCAGAATCCGTCTTTGAAATGATGGTAGATGTGCGAGTCTCCGACGACACGATCTCTCTCCCCGTAAAGCCCAGTATCTTCTTCATCGCCCCATGGCAATCCCTGCAAATTCTCACATTTTTCTTAACAAGAATTGGCTTTCCTACCGCCGATGAAATCAACCCGAAACAAACCGCCAGTCTAACGCTGTGCCGATTCGCCCGAATTGATTCCTTTGTTCCAGAATCTCGCAGCTTGTCGATAAAGCCATCGCCTTCACCAATCTGCGCGGAAAGGATATCTGATACTAACTCGATCGTATTGATTTCATCATGCAACCTTTCTCCTTCCTCAAAACTGCAGTTGCAGTTTTGATGATCGAGCTCCACAAAACTCCTTCCTTTTGTTCTATGTAGACCATTTGCTTTCATGGCGGATATCACTCTCCCTGCCTCATCCCACCTCCCTGCATCTGCGTACATGGCATAGAGTATGACATAGCATCCCGTGTTATCATGATCCAGCTGCAAAATTCTCTCCGCCGCGAATTCTTCGACTTCGATTCTGCCGTTGTTTCTACCCGCGGTTATCAAAGACCCCCAAATTCTCGAGGTCGGGGTCACCGGCATTCTCTCTATGAACTCCATTGCCTTCTCCGGTTCTCCGGCGCGGCCGAGGAGATCCACGATGCAGCCGTAGTGCTCTATCTGAGGATGAAGATTGTGCCCGCTCTGCATCATTTCGAAATACATCCAAGCTTCATTCATGAGCCCAGACACACTGCAAGCAGATAGAACGGAGAAGAATGTGCTCTCATTTGGCTGGAAACGAGCCTCTCTTTTCATGTCTGAAAACTTTTCTAATGCCGTCTTGCCGAACCCGTGAAGCGCGTGCGCCAGTATGATTGTGTTCCATGTCACAAGATCGTCTCCGCGCAGAGGCATTTTGTCGAACACCGTCGTCGACGCCTTCAAATCCCCGCATTTTGCGTACATGTACATGATGGAGTTTAGTGTAAGAGTGTTGTGATGGTAGCCCGGTTTGAAAACATAGCCGTGAATCGGCTTGTCCTGCCGGAGCGAAGCCAGCTCCGAGTATGCGGGGATGATGCTGGAGATGGTGAAGACATCTGGCTTCAACAATGGCTCGCCTTCCATTAGTAGTAGTTGGAAGAGACTCATGGCTTCCATACTCTTGTCGTTCTGAACATAAGCGGCTATCATCACATTCCATGATACCAAGCTTTTCTCAAACATCATGTCGAATAACAACTTGGCCGATCTCAGCTGCCCTCTTTTGGCATACATTGAAGCAAACGCCGTCTGAAGAACAGAATGAGGAAGCAGACCTTTTCTGATAGAAAAGCCATGAACAGCTCTTCCATAAGATGAGCTTCTCAGTAATGTCAACGATGGAAGGAGATTCACCATTGTCATAGTCATGACCGTTGAAGCCAAAAATGACCTCTGTGGAGTTCGGAGTCCATAGAAAGGGGTGACCTCGCACCTACTACACCCAGGAGACGTCACGGACCAAAGGATCAAGAAGCTAGAAACAGACCCTCGGCTCTAGCGCGGAGGTCCCACCTCATGCCCGGAAGACCTTTGAGGTCTCCCCCTCCCTATCCAATGCTTGAGCGTGCCTTGAAGGAAGAGAGCAAGAGGATTTTTGTGGCTCTGAATGCAATGCTCTCCAAGGCACCCTTAAGGGTCTATTTATAGTTTTTTCAACCCCATGTACCAATAGAAAACAGTCACACCGGGGGGGGGGGGGGGGTAAAGATGTAATTCTGCCCCGAGGGTAAAACGGTAACAACATGGTCAAAAGAATTCCAAGGGCGGGAGAAGTCATACCCCCCACCTCCCTGGGCACCCGGGACGAACAGGTGACCCCCGAAGAACTGGAGAGCAGGGGGCAGGGGCGAGACCCCGGACTCCGGCCGGTCTCGTCCCGCCAGGCCGCGGAGCAGGAGGAGGCAGGGGCGAGACCTCGGCCTCCCGGCCGGTCTCGCTCCGCCAGGCCGCGGAGTAGAAGGGGGCAAGGGAGAGACCCCAGCCACCCGGCCGGTCTAGCCGCGCCAGGCCGCGAAGTGGGAGGAGGCAGGGGCGAGACCTCGTCCTCCCGGCCGGTCTTGCCCCGCCAGGTCGCAGAGCATGAGGGAGCAGGGGCGAGACGCCGGCCCCCGGCCGGTCTCGCCCCGCCAGGCCGCGGAGCAGGAGGGGGCAGGGGCGAGATCCCGACCTCCCGGCCGGTCTCGCCCCGCCAGGCCGCAGAGCAGGAGGGGGCAGGGGCGAGACCCCGGCCTACCGGCCGGTCTCGCCCCGCAACGCCGCGGAGCAGGAGGGGGCAGGGGCGAGACCTCGGCCGCCCGGCTGGTCTCGCCGCGCCAGGCCGTGGAGTAGGAGGGGGCAGGGGCGAGACCCCGACCTCCCGACCGGTCTTGCCCCGCCAGGCCGCGGAGCAGGAGGGGGCAGGGGCGAGACCCCGACCTCCCTGCCGGTCTCGCCCCGCCAGGCCGCAGAGCAGGAGGAGGCAGGGGCGAGACCCCGGCCTCCCGGCCGGTCTCGCCCCGCCAGGCCGCAGAGCAGGAGGAGGCAGGGACGAGACCCCGGCCTCCCGCCCGGTCTCGCCCCGCCAGGCCGCGGAGCAGGAGGGGGAAGGGGCGAGACCTCGGCCTCCCGACCGGTCCCACTGCTCCCACCTCGCACTTGCCGAGGGGACCCTACTCAGCGACTACGGGGTTGTACACGATCCCCGCTCTTTTCGAGGTTGACACAAGCTCGGAAAGAAACATCAAACCCAACGTATTCGCTGAGTGACCCTCTCAAAGAAGGACAAACTCGGCCTCCCCGAATAGTCAACCTGTCAAGTCAGCTAATGAGAGCCTGAGTGACGAGACGGCCTCGGGGTAAAAACACTCGGTCTCCCCGAGGGGTCAACCCGTCAAGCCAGCTAATGAGAGCCTGGGTGACGAGACAGCCTCGAGGTAAAAAAGACTTAAGGTCCTCGAGAGGTACCACCGGTACTGCCAGCTAGTGAGAGCCTGACAACGGGACCATCTCGGTGAAAAGAGAACAGTGGCATCCACGAGAGGTACCACCGGCCCTGCCAGCTAGTGAGAGCCTGACATCGGGACCGTCTCGGAGCAAAAAGGAACAGGGGCATCCACGAGAGGTACCAACGGCACTGCCAGCTAGTGAGAGCCTGACAGCGGGACCATCTCAGAGCAAAGAAGAACTTACTCTCCCCGAGGCACATTCGACCCAACCAGCTATTGAGAGCCTTGGTCTCGCCCCGCCAGGCCGCGGAGCAGGAGGGGGCAAGGGCGAGACCCCGGCCTCCCGGCCAGTCTCGCCCCGCCAGGCCGCGGAGCAGGAGGGGGCAGGGGCGAGACCCCGGCCTCCCGACCCGTCTCTCCCCACCAGGACGTGGAGCAGGAGGGGGCAGGGGCGAGACCCCGGCCTCCCGACCCGTCTCTCCCCACCAGGACGTGGAGCAGGAGGGGGCAGGGCGAGACCCCGGCCTCCCGGCCGGTCTCGCCCCGCCAGGCCGCGGAGCAGGAGGAGGCAGGGGTGAGACCCCGGCCTCCCGGCCGGTCTCGCCCCGCCAGTCCGCGGAGCAGGAGGGGACAGGTGCGAGACCTCGGCCTCCCGGCCGGTCACGCTGCTCCCACCTCGCACTTGCCGAGGGGACCCTACTCAGTGACTACGAGGTTGTACAACGACCACTGGTTCTATCCCAAATCCTTCCATTTTCATCAATGATTCAACGGCCATCTCTGGTCGACCGTTAAGGAAATATCCATTTATCAGAACATTCCAAACCACGACATTTTCTTTGGGAATTACATCAAATAACCTCTCTGCATTCTCCATTTCGCCACAGTTGCAGTACATATCCAGCAGTGTTGTCATAACTTTGATCTCCGATTCAAACTGCTGCCGTATGATGTAGCAATGGATCTCTCTACCGCTCTTCTTCGGCAAAATCTCCATTGAACCAGCTTCAATGGCGCTCATGACTCCAACCACATCAGGTTTCACCCCAGAATCCACCTCCACCATGCTTCTGAAGCATGAGAGGGATTTCGATCCTTCGCCATTCGACACATAGCCATCAATCATCGTGTTCCACGAAACGACCGCCCTCGCAGGCATCTGAAGGAACACCATTTCCGCGGATTCGAGGCGCCGCAACTTCGAATACATGGCAATGAGGGAGTTGCAAATGTAGATACCTGAGTTGAGTCCCAGCTTAAAGATATGGCCATGAATCTTCAATCCCTGGATTGAAGATAGCAATTTGGCGCAGGATTTAATTACAGAAGGGAGGGTGAAGTTGTCTGGAAGGTAGCCGGCGCATAGCATTTCGCTGTAGAATTGGATGGCTTCTTCGTGTTCCCCATTGTTAGTATATCCTCTGATCATTACATTCCAGTGGAAGTTGTCAGGATTCCTGAGAGTTTGGAACAGTGTGAGAGCATTCACCATTTGCCCAGATTCCACAGTAGAGATGAGCGCCCTGGCAATGGAACTGGAATTGAAGTTTGGGGGCTGACTGATGGAAAAATAGAAATGGAAAAAGGAAATGGTCTTTCTCATTCATTAGTTTCTAACACATTTGAATGCAGATACATGCCGGCTTAAATAGGAAAAACAGATTGGAGATTACAACAAGTCATAAAGACTGGGAATGTTTCATCTTTAAATGCGTTTGCTTCGGCTTCTCTGGTGAGTAACTGCGGCTTTAATCCATCTCTAAATGCTGATGCTTTGACTTCCTTGGTATGTTAACTGTTTCTGCATTAATATCTTCAACATCCTCCCTTAATGCTGAAACAAGTATTCGACGGATTGCAAGGAAAGAATGTCTGGGCAAGGGCTTGGTCATTATGTCTGCCAGCTGTTTGCTCGTTGGGCAGTATTGCAGCTCTACTTGGTTTGTCTCAACCAGGTCCTTCAGGAAGTGGTACTTCAGGTCTATGTGTTTGGTTCGACTATGAAATATGGGATTTTTCCCAATTCCAATTGCAGCAATGTTGTCACACCAGATCCTGATTGGGGTGCTCTTCCACTGAGGTCTGAGATCCT
Organism: Platanthera guangdongensis; assembly: GCA_039583875.1. Lineage (NCBI taxonomy): Eukaryota > Viridiplantae > Streptophyta > Magnoliopsida > Asparagales > Orchidaceae > Platanthera > Platanthera guangdongensis. The sequence goes on from CM077152.1 coordinate 21,234,903, forward strand.
CCATCAGCCTTTGTAGCCAAATCCCTTCACACGCAGTTGCGCACGCTGCGACGTACTCGGCTTCTGCCGTCGAAAGCGCCACAATTTTCTGATGACTTTGCTGCCTATCATAAAGATGAAGCCACTAGTGCTCTTTCTATCTTCCTTATCCCCGCCCCAATCGCTGTCTGTATAACCAGATAACTCTGTATTGTCTTCTTTCTCATACAGCAGGCCGAGATGCTTTGTGCCTTTCAAATATCGAAGAACTCTCTTGGCTGAGATGAGATCTTCTGAGCTTGGATTGGATAAGTGCCGGGAAAGAATACTGACTGCATTTTCTAAGTCAGGTCTTGTATTGGTGAGGTAAATAAGAGATCCAATAAGGCTTCTATAGTCTTCTCCTGAAATGCCTTTCTGTGGTAACGGCGCTACGACTGACGATGCTGAGTTTGTTGCCATGGGTGTGGAGACAGAGTTGGACTCAGTCAGGCCAAACTTATCCAGTAATCTATTTATATAGGCTTCTTGGTTAATGAAAATCATTCCTAATTCTTGCCTGACTTGAAAACCAAGGAAGTATTTCATTAGACCCAAGTCACTCATTTCGTATTCCTCTTTCATGATCTTCTTGAAATTGTTTGTAATCACAGGTGTGGATCCTATGAAAATCAAATCATCTACATATAAACACAGGAGGAGGTATTGGCCATTGGGATATACCTTGGTATAGAGCGAGGGATCATTTTTGCTCTTGTTGAAACCGTTGGCACATAGATATGCATCAATCTTGTGGTTCCAGGCCCTGGGTGCTTGCTTGAGGCCATAGAGGGCCTTGTTCAGTCTATACACCTTCTCCTCTTCTCCTTGTCTGATGAAACCTTCTGGTTGGCTGACATATACTTCTTCCTCTATGCTCCCATTTAAAAACGCAGATTTTACATCTAACTGGTGCACCATTTGGCCATCCTGAGCAGCAACAGCAAGGAGAGCTCTAATTGTCTCCATTCGAACCACCGGGGCAAATGTCTCTGTGTAATCGATTCCATGCTGTTGGGAGTACCCTTTGGCAACTATTCTGGCCTTGTACTTGGCCACTTTTCCCTCTTCATCCTGTTTTATTTTGTATACCCATTTGAGGTGGATAATTTTCTTGTGTTCTGGTCTTGTAACCAGCTCCCAGGTATTGTTTTTCTCTACCATCTCTAACTCTTTCTCCATTGCTTTTAACCAGTTGGGATCCTTAGCAGCAACGGTATATGACTCTGGTTCTTCATGCACAAGAGAAACAGCATTAGCATATTGATAAATTTCTGATAGAGATTTATACCTCTGGGGAAATGATGAGTCCTCCTCCTCCTCCACGTCAGCCTCACTGGCTGTATCATCAGCAGCAGGAAGGGATGGCTGATCATCAGTAACCGCCTCTGCAGTGGGAAAAACTTCGATTGAGTTGGATGGCTGCTCCTCAGCGGCAACCACTCCAGGTGGGGTGGAGTGATGTGCCTGATCCCAGTCCCAGGTGTTGCTTTCATCAAACACAACATCTCGTGAGATGCTTAATTGTTGTGTTTCTGGGTTGTAGATTCTGTAGGCTTTTGAATGGTGACTATACCCAAGAAAAACTCCTTTTTCTGCCCTCATTTCTAACTTATTTCTCTTCTCCTTTGGGATGTGTCTATAGGCCACACAGCCAAATATTCGCAAATGATGAACATTTGGCTTCTTCCCCTTCCAGAGTTCATAGGGTGTGGCAGATTCAACACTCTTTGTGGGACTCCGATTGAGTAGGTATATGGCTGTGTGAACTGCTTCTGCCCACAGATTCTGAGGAAGCTTGAAATGCTGGAGCATAGCCCTCATCCTATCTGCAATACTTCTGTTCTTCCTTTCTACCAGACCATTTTGCTCAGGAGTTTGTGGAGATGTGAGCTCTCGGGCTATGCCAGTGTCTCTGCAGAAATTCATGAAATCTATCCCTGTAAATTCTCCTCCACGATCTGTCCTGAGCCTCTTTACTTTCCTCCCTGTTTCTGTTTCAACTAGAATCTTGAATTCCTTGAATTTGCTGAATGCCTCTGATTTCTGTTCAAGGAAAAACACCCATGCAAATCTGGAATAATCATCAATAATACACATGTAATACCTCATTCCTCCAAGAGATGGTGTGGGAGCAGGTCCCCACAGATCTGCGTGCACTAGTTCCAATGGCTCCTTTGCTCTCCAGTTTGATGAGGTTGGAAAAGGTAGTCGATGGCTTTTGGCTAGTGTGCACTCTTCACAGATTGGTTGGTCTTCTTTAATTTCTGGCAGACCAAGGACCATGTCTTTTTGTTTTAGTAGGCACATGCTTTTGTGGCTGAGATGACCCAATCGATTATGCCACAATCCTGTGTTGATTTTACAAGTAAAGGCCTGCTCCTGTGGTGACTCAAGGTTCAAGGGAAACAACCTATTCCCTGTCATTCTTATAGATGCAATGCATATGCTCTTCTCCTGTTGCCAAATATGACAATGGAGACCTTCAAAGGTTATTGTATATCCATTACTCATGAGTTGTCCCACACTCAATAAGCTTTGAGTGAGGAGAGGTACGTAGTGAACTCCTTCAATGTGTCTAACGTGCCCGTCTTTGGATTTAACTGCCACAACACCCGTACCTTCTATTGGTAACTTCTTCCCATCCCCGAGTATTACATGAGTTTTAGTGGTGTTGGCAATTGAGACAAAAGCTTGTTTACAAGATGACATATGATTGGAACACCCACTGTCTATGAACCAAGTCTCCCAAATGTTATTTTCAACCTCATCAGGAATTCCTGTTAGCAGCAGTTTTTCTGTGGTGTTTATAAACTTGGCTTCCTCCTTCTTTTCTTCTTTATCCTTGGACCAGCAGTCCTTCTGCATATGTGTAGGCCTTTTACACCTTTTACACTTGTAGAAACAATCCACAGCATTGTGATTATTCCTTTTACAAAGTACGCAGAACAGTTGGGAGGTTTGGTGGTGCCTAAAATCAGTGTTTCTAACTTCATTTGGCCTTGGTTCATTATTTCTCCCTCTGCCTCTACCTCTCAGATGGGTTCTGGAGTTCATGTAGGAGGGTTTTTCAGTGGTGGATATTTTTGTTTTGATTTGAAATGCCTGCTCAAGCTCCCCATTGTATCTTTTTAACCTCTCCTCATGGGCTTGAAGAGAGCCCATTAGCTCAGGAATTGAGAGGGTCTTGAGATTCTTAGTTTCTTCTATGGTTGTGACTATGGGATCAAATTTGGAAGGTAGGCATCTTAATATTTTTGGGGCAATAATCTTATCTTTGAGTTTATCTCCTAAACTCCGGATTTGATTTACAATTGTCATGATTCGAGACACAAAATCCTTTACTGATTCTGTTTCTCTCATGGCTATGTTTTCCCATAGCTTCCATTGATGTTGGAGTTTGATGGTTATTACCTTTTCTGAGCCTTGGAACTCATTGAATAGAGTGTCCCATGCTTCTTTGGATGATGTTGCCCCCATGATGCGTGGATAAATGTCCTTGCCTACACCTTGGTGCAATATGAGGAGAGCCTTTGCATCGTGCTTGGCTTCTTCCGCCATTGCCTTGAGTGCAGCTGCATCTGGGTCTTGTTCCTTCCCTTTGGAGGATTGTGCTACCTGCTTTTCTTTTCCATTTTGCACCAATTGCCATAATCCCTGAGATTGGAACAACAGCCTTATGTGGGTGGCCCAAAACTCATAATGCTCCCCCTCAAAGATGGGAGTACCCGTTTGGGTGTATTGAAACATATGGACTGAACTAGGAACAGCCATATGATGAGTAGGAGTGGATGACGAGATGAAGTCGTGCTTCAAATGCGCAGAACTCCCTCCTCCTGATGGCTTATCACTCCAACTCCCCCTACCATGCTCTGATACCACTGATGGAAAAATAGAAATGGAAAAAGGAAATGGTCTTTCTCATTCATTAGTTTCTAACACATTTGAATGCAGATACATGCCGGCTTAAATAGGAAAAACAGATTGGAGATTACAACAAGTCATAAAGACTGGGAATGTTTCATCTTTAAATGCGTTTGCTTCGGCTTCTCTGGTGAGTAACTGCGGCTTTAATCCATCTCTAAATGCTGATGCTTTGACTTCCTTGGTATGTTAACTGTTTCTGCATTAATATCTTCAACACTGACTCTGTTTTCTATTTGCATTTGCAGGAGTAAAAGAGGTTCCTATTTTCATGGGATTTCTTCTTTGGTTGGATTCAGAGCTGTGGTTTATGGCGAACTGCTGTAAATACCATGGAGAACTACTCTTGCAGAGATAGTTTACTGCTGATTAGAGTTGAGCAGGGGAAAGGGGTTCAAGAAGAAGAGACTTGGTTTTGTTTTTGAATGTTTTAAAGAAAATGTGGATATTTTGTATATCAAAATGCCGTTAAAGGCGTCCATTTAGTAGAATTAAATTAATTAAATCTTCTGTAAATGTAATTTAATAGTAATCAACAAAACCAAGAAATAAGACCATCAATTTTAGTACTTTATTGAAATAAGTCCTCCAAAGTATTTTATATGATTTTAATCCTTCTAGTTAGAGTCAAATTATTTTATATTATTTCAATTCCTCCTAGTTAAGAGTCTTAGAGACAAGAAATATTATCAAATTTTATTGATTTTAAAATTCTGAGGCACCAAAATCTTGATTTTAATTAGAATTGATACAAACATGCTCGACATATAGAGTTTAAAATGTTGCAAAATCTTGATGCAAAAAAATTGTTGCTAACCAACATTAAATTGTCAATTTAGATTTTAAAATGTCATATTCCAAGTGTTTTAGATATTTTTTTTTTCAAAATTAGTTGAAAGTACAATATTCCTTTTTTTATAGACACCTTTAATAAAGCATCAAATAAATCCCAAGCAATAGAGTTGTTAGGCATCCCTCAACGCTCTGGTAGGCCGGACTAAATTGGACCGTCTTAGCACGGGAGCGATCGAGCGTACCAACAGTCACGGTAAGTAAAAATGGTGAAAAAATAATTTTTTTAACGTGAAAAACCCATCAACTGGGTGAAAAACTACTTGCCCGGGTCTGTGCCGACCAAACCTCCATCATTTGCTTGTTGATGTACAGAGATTTCTTGAAGAACTCGAGGGCGACAGTCCCCCTCTCATTACAATTATGAAGAGAGAGAATGGAAAGGACTCAGAGGGTGACAAGCCACCACTCACTGGGCCATTTCTGCTTCCGCTGCAATTGGGATCTTTACGTTGTGGACGCTTTGGGGTCTTTGAAGTTAGCTTGAAGGAGCAGCTTGTTGCGTTTATATGTTCGGGGCTTGTAAGCTCGAGTGTTGTACTCAACGGGCTTGGTCTGCAGACATAGAGGAGACTTGGTGGTCCCGGCGGAGCGTGCAGAGACACTCTTGGAACAGTCTAGATGGCAGAGCGCGCGGAGGCGCGCTTGGAATGGTCTCGACGGCAAGGGGCGCGGAGGCACACTTGGACGGTCTTGACGGCGGGGCGCGATTGGACGGTCTTGACGGCTAGGCGCGCGGAGGCGCGCTTGGATGGTCTTGACGGCAGAGTGCGTGGAGACGCGCTTGGATGTTCTTGACGGAGGAGCGCATGCTGAAGGAGAGCGCTAGCTGGCGGAGAGCACACGAGGTGTTTGCTGAAGGAGAGCGCGTGCGGGGTGCTTGATGGAGGAGAGCGCGCGGGGCGCTTGCTGGAGGAGAGCATGCTAGACGCTTGCTGGAGGAGAGCGCGCGTGGCGCTTGCTGGAGGAGAGCGCGCGGGAGCGCGCAAGGAAGAGGCGTGCACGCAAGCGCGCACGAAAGAGGTGCGTGCGGGAGCGTGTGCGGAAGAAGCGCGCAGGAGCGTGCAAGGAAGGGGTGCACGCAGGAGCGCGCCCGGAAGGGGAGCACGCAAGGAAGGGGTGCGCGCGAAAGCGAGCAAGGAAGGGGTGCGCGCGAAAGCGTGCAAGGAAGGGGCGCGCGCGGGAGCGCACACGGAGGAGGCGCGCGAGAGAGCGCGCATGGAAGAGGCGAGCGCGGAAGCGCGCAAAGGAGGGAAGCGGTGGAGAGAGAAAATCCGTAGAAGGATTTTCCGACCGAGGAAAAGATGAAAATGAGAGGCAGAAGAGTCTATTTATAGATATTAAGAGGGGCGACCCGGTAATTTCTCCTCATAACTACCGGTCGGACGAATAGAATCGTCTGGAACAGACCACGCGGATCACCAAATTTGTGGAAATGAAGAACCCCCCCCCCCGATCGGGCCTCACTTCGGTCGACTGAAAATGACTGAAAAAACGCGATACCCATTATACCCAAAATGAATCCCGCAAAATGGCGGAGCAAGCGGAGGAAGAAAAAATTTTCATTTCCTCCATCTCTCCCGATCAACATCTCCACTCTCTGCTCGGGCATCGCCTCCGCAATGGCACAGATCCCCCCTTTCCACTTGGCTTCGCCGGAACCAGGATGCCACCAATGTTCTCCAAACCCGGACATCGCCTCCACGACGCCGAAGATCCCCCTTTCCGCTTGATCTCGTCTCCAAGATACTCCGGGAGAACAACGACAAGAGAAGCAGCGCCGGCGATCTGAGCAAACAATCTCTCTACTCCGCGAACCAACGCAAGCTGAGAGCACGACGATGACCATTCCCGCACGACATCTTCCCTTCTGATATCCAAACGCCGCCCTAGCTCTCGGAAGCCCGCACCACCTCCCGCGTTTTATCTCCCGATGCCCCCGCAACAGCCCGTCGTGCGCCCTCCAAAAGCCATCGCCACTGCCTCCGGCTTCCCCCTGCTCGACGGCGTCTCCACTAGTCGCCGCACCTTCCAGCACGCCTTCTTCCGCGACGGAACCCTTCCAGAGCAACCTCCAGATCTGGACGCCACTGTTCTTGTTTCCGTCCAGATCTGCGGCTGTCTTCCCGGACGACTCCGGCCTCCGGCAAACTCACGACCCGTCGTGCTCCTTCCTCCAGCCGATTCCGTGAGCCTTTCTTCATAAATTCCTCTTACCTTTTGGTCTTAACTTAATTTAATTCTCTGCCAGTTGGTTTGATCTGTTAAGTATTTCGGATAATCGGAATTCTAAAATGGAGTTGATTTGTTATTCACAATTTAGTAATGTGGCTATGCATCTGCTCTGTGTTTTAATATGTTGCTTATGTACAAGCAGAAAACTTTGATTAATCTAAAAGAGTTTATGTGTATGAATCACATACACTCATTCTCGGCATACTCCAATCCGTGTCTAGCTTCATGTTCGATAAAGAATATATTTATTTGCTATTTGTATTTTTTTATTTGGGACTCATTGAAATTTCATTGAATTTGTGTTGGTGCACGCATTTTCTTTAGGACTTTTTGGATCTTTAATCACATGGCTTCATGTTTGGAGTTTTGCTCTTGTTCTTTGATTGCTACTATATTTGCCACATATTTCACTTGGATTAAAACTGCATACGATTGGGAGCTCAAGCTTTAAATGTCTTTAAATTGATTACAACTTTAAATATCAAGAACTATCTTTCTAAAATATAATTGTACTACGTTTTGTTTTCTTACGTCTACTGCAAATGTCAAGAACTACCTTTCTAAAATATCAAGAACTAATTACTTTATGTCAATAACTATCTTTTAAAAATATATTTGTATTGCTCCATGCTATAAAAACGATTACAAAGGTTACAAGGATCTCACCGATACTACCTTCTCTCAATCTCCTTTGGACAAAAATTGGAGGAACCACTGCCGGAAAAGCACTTCCACGAATAGCCTCTTATGCGCCTCCAAAGCACTCCCAGCCGAAAACCCTAAGAAACTTCTCTTCCTGGAAAAGATCTTAAATAGGGTGAGTGCGAAAAATGGGCTGATATCCGCACACCCGGGAAAACCCAAAACTGATTTTGTTTCGGGGGCGTTGCCCCCGAGCCCCCACCCGGGACGCTGTCCCCTGGACCCCTGTCCGCTGTCCGGTCAGCGGGACCTCCGCCGGGGGCAGCCTCCCACGGACCCCCGCTGTTGTCGGCGCCGGATATGTCGGGGGGATTCACGCTTCGATTCCTCTAAGCTCACGTGGGCGAACCCCTGTGTGAGAAACAAGAGGACCGGAAGTGTTCCACAACTCCAACATAAAAAGCCTGGTTGATTTCTTGAAGCTAAGGGGCAGACTGCAGACAGTACTGAAAAAGGTTGAAAATTATTTTGTTTTAGAGATCACGAATCATGTTTGGACGTTTTGCAACACCGCCTGTCGCAGCTCTGCTCGTCGCAGCTCCGCCCGTCGCGGCTCCACCCTGCTACTTCGGTTCAAGACATTTCCTAATAGCTTATCTCTTCCCCATGGCTTTGCGTTTTGCGACGACGGGCGTTATTCGCGATTTTCTGCATCTTCTTCCTCTTGCCGCTCCGATCGGGAGAGAGGCCGGATAGCATGTCAGAGGTTGCATGACCCGGCAGCGGCCAGGGAGCGGCCTGGGGAGAGGTGGTCAGGGGGGAGAGGTGAACCGGGCGGCGGTGAGCGACGGTAGCAAAATCGGCCTCCACGAAGCGCGACAGGGTGGTGGGGTCGTGGACTCGGAGACAGTTACAGATGTGCGGGCACAACCTATCGATAAACGTGCCCAAGTAATGGTCGGGAGAGAGGCCGGACACGTGCGTGGCCACCTTGATGTTGGCGTCGATGGAGTTTGCTTGGCACCTTGGCGGCGATCTCCCTCCAGCAGGTCGGACCAGGTGTTACAACCATGTAGCGGCGGCCGGGGGTGATCGCGACTCGCGATGCAGGTGGGTGGAAGAGGGCGGCGCGCGGACGTGAGTAGCGGGAAGAGGATACATGCGAGATATTTTTAGGACATGGGAGGAACTGCTGGGTCGGTCTCCTCTCAAAACAAATTCCAATTTCTTCAATAAAACAAGCATATAAAAGGGTTCACATATTCTTCCTTATATAGGGGAGAGACCCTCTAGGACGAACGACCGTACAAACAAGGAATAAAATACTAGTAGTTAAAATACAAAAAATAACTCGATGCAGGCTAGGCTCATGTCGTTTCCCTACCCCGCGCGCGCCTTGTGTAAACGCGCGTGAAACGTCTTCCCTCAACCGGATCCACCCCGTTCGTATTATTGATGGCTTTGCTTGATAGGAATCAATCCCCTTGCAGTAATGTCTAGGAAGATGGAAATATAGCATGTTAATAGAAGCCGTAATTCCTGTTTTATTCCTAGGTACTATCTGTATGTTCAACAATCAAGGCTTTTAGATCACCCTGGGGCTAGTTCAATGCCTCTTTGCGATGTGTCAGTAATGAATATAGAGTTCTTACCCCGTGAAACTTTGTATGGGAATACGGGATCCATTCTCCTTATTATTTTTATACAACTCAGAAACAACAAAAATCTATCAACATTAAGGGTATTTTATAGACCCACTCTCTAAAAATAAGAATAAGTAAATGCAAAATGGAAGACATGTAGTTGTATCGATACTTCACTTGTGCCGAGAAGACAATAAAACCTTACATATTCATTGATCTGCTTGGTTGTTGGTCGTCGAAAACATACACATTCACTAATTAGTTTCTGGGTGAATGATTATGCATGCATTAATGGATCAGGGCATATGAAGCTTGTTGTCCATTGCCGGGTAAACATAGATTTTTCCACAAGTATCATTTTTGTTAAACTTACAAGTTACAACTATCCTCTACCAATGTTTTGTGAAATAAAGATCGCATCTACGTCGCACAAAAATACAGTTTTTCATGAGGTTCGGGAAAAGTTTTATTTATGTATTCCACTAAATTTATTTGATAAATTCCCTTCAATGGTCATGTGACATTCATATTCTAAACACTCAATTATATGCTGTTATTACTTGTTTCCTGCTTAGAACCACTGCAATCAATTGCAGTTATTGTATGTGAGTTTTAGTTTTTTTTATTTAATTAATAATTGCATGTCAGAGCAACTTCATGGTTGAGAATCATCTTCGAATTTACATTGCATTAGGGTTATGCCATAAGTCTCTTGTTTATTGGATTGTGTTTTGATTGCGTGCGTGCATTCATCTCCATCTTCATTTTAGGAGTTGTCGTGGTTGCTTGCATTGCATACAGGGTTAGGGCGTCACGTGTACGTCACCTGTAGATTCGTCTTGCATCATTATGTTTCGGAATCGAATGGGATAGAATTTAGAAACAATGAGCATAATACAATACTGCGTGCTTGTTTTATTCAACTATTTTATTTACTGGGAGACAATTTGATGATTTTTCAAAAGTTTTGAATACATGATCTGAATGGTACTAATTGCTTTAGAAGTCATTTGTTGCTTCCCTTCTTTTGAAATGTCATTATTAATTGCTTCTGAACTTTTCTTGGAGGAGCAGACAATTTCCAGTTGGAGTCCTTAATTCCTGGCTGGATCAGCCATGTGAATGTCTTAAGTGGGTATGTTGACATTATCTCCTCTTTTTTTTCTCTTTTCATGGTTGAATCATCTTTATCCTAGTACGGAATTAGAGTTACGCTCCGTTTGGCGGGAAGTTTTCGCTCCGGTCAGTTTGATAAAAAACGCAATGGTCATAGAATATATGTTTGGCATGACAATGGTTATGATCACCACCAAGAAAAGAATACTAGTTTTGAACATAAAAGTGGATGAAGTTCCACAGTTGAGAGCGGGGTTTCACGAATGATGGTTCATAACCACTGCATTTATGACCGCTACCGTCATGCCAAACGGAGCCTTTTAACGTCTTTGGTACAGTGATATAGAAGAGGGCATGGTTGATGAAGAAACAGAATACATATCCATTATTCGTTGATTGATTTTCGAGTTTTCTTAGTTATTTCTTCTGTGACGCCCGATTACTGTTCGGAACAAGTTTTTTCAAGGATTCATTGAGGTCTTGATTCTGCATCCTGTGCTCTAATTCTGAAGAATTTTTTGCACCATTTTTTTCTTCAAATTAGGGAGCATTTATCTCAGTATTTGAGGATTTTTAGTATAGGGGCTTCCTAAGAAATTGGATGTGTGTGGTTTTACATAAAAGAGAGAAAACAGTATGAATTGGTAATTAGGCTAATGTCTTTTGGAGTAAAAATGGGTAAGGTTTTTGAAGAAATTTTTTTTATGCTGTGACCATTGTAATGAAAAATGTTTTATAAACCGAGTTTTGATCATCAGTATTATCCTTTTCCCAACTATTTAGGGCCGTCTTTATGATTCATTATTTTTTGTTTTGTTCTGTCGAGCCCGACTTGAGGTGTTAAGCTTAAAATACTCGAGTCGTCATTGTGCGTCTTGTTCCTTTTACATGGTTGAGATTCGAGCAAATTTAATGCAGTCTAGTTTCTTCTGCATGACTTTCAACCACCAAATGGTTTAGTGTTTCCTAATTTGTGTCAATCTTTGTTATTTATACTGATATGAAATTCATCATTTTTTTTAGTGTTGGGTGTAAATAAAGTATACCAAAATCATTGTACTTAAAGTTTAAGACAAACTATTATACATACTGTTTGCATTAGGCTTATCCTAGGTGGGATGGGATTTTGAAGGGGTTGGACTTGCATGAGCACACTCCACGCCCCCACCTCCCCATTTGTCGGGGAGCGATGATTACGACCAGGCTCCGTTTTGAGATGCAGAACTGGGTGCCCGATGATTACGACCAGGGTCCGTTTTGAGATGCAGAACTGGGCGTTACAGCTTGAGTGTTGTTACGACCAGGCTGTGTTTGGCATTGTGGTGGCGGTCGTAAACACATGGTTTAAATCGTCATTCGTTAAGGATCACTGAACAAACATCATCCGTTTGAACATAAGAGTGAATGAAGTTTCTTACATGGACATTAACGAATGACAATTTAACTCCTATGTTCATGACCACCGCCATCGTGCCAAATGGGGCCTTAAGTGGTAAGAAATAAAATCAACATATGAATTAGTGATACTTGACAGCTTTTCATTTATAATTGCTCAGCAATGAACCCACCCATCAGTCATCACACTTAAAATAAAAAAATAATATTAAATAAGAAATGATATCTCAACAAAGAGTTATAACTTCCAGAGCTTCGTTTGGTTCGGCGTTTTGCCGTCTCCATTTGAAGTAATTGCTGTCGGATGACTGGTAAACAAATGGTCGGTTGTGGCGTTTGCTCCGTTTGCACCCACAGCAAGGTGGAAACGGCCCTGATCCGCTCCTTTTGACCACCCACCTCTCCCCTCCGGTTTCAAAGTGACGTTTCGACTCACGGGATGCCCCCGCCACCGCCAAACCAAATATAGTCTTTTTTTTAAATTTAGGCAAACATTTTAAATTAGTTTCTAAATTTGAAGTCCTAAAGTCAATTTTCATTATCCAATATTCCAATCTTTTGTTTTTGTTAATCAAATGATAATTTCCATTATTAAGGCTTTGTTTGGCACGGTGGTGGCGGTCATAAATGCATTGGTTAAAACATCATTCGTTAAGGATCACCTAACAAACATTATCCATTTGAACATAAAAGTGGACGAAGCTCGTTAGGTGGATGTTAACAGTTAACAGATGACAATTCAACCTCGTGTTAATGACCGTCACCACCGTGCCAAACAGAGCCTAAGGCTCCGTTTGGGGGGACTTATTTTCACCGGTCAAGCGGTCACGACCGCATGTACCAGACCTTAATTAAGTCCCGGTTCATGCGGTCGTGACCGCTTGACCGGTGAAAATAAGTCCCCCCAAACGAAGCCTAAATCTTTTTAAAAAATCAGCTAGAAAAAAGAAAATGCAAGCCATCCCTTTGATCCGAACTCCTCGACATAACACAAATTTGTGATTGATAACAAAATTTACTCATTGATGTAGTTAGAAGTAGGAAAAATTTATCGTTGTAACAAGGAACCAAATGTTGAAAGTTGGGTCAAGCAACTCTTCTCTGAGTACAATAAGCCCACTTTTCTCGAACTCGAGAAGAGTGATTTTGCCCAACTTTCAACACCAAAAATTCTTAAAACATCAAAATAGTCTTCTATGCATATGAAAATATGGAATCTATAAAGACCATGAATAATAAAAGTAGAAAATATTGAGAATAGTACACCAAAGCTATCATGTAGTGTTTAACTTAGGCTCTGTTTGGCATGGTGGTGACGATCATGATCATAAGGGTTAAATTGTGATTCGTTAACGCTCACCTAACGAACTTCATCCACTTTTATGCTGAAATGGATGATATTTGTTAGGTAATCCTTAACGAATGACGGTTTAACCCATGCATTTATGACCGCCACACAAAAAATCATATGACATGCACACAAAAAAATTCAAGAATTAGCGGCGTATATTTTTTTTCCCATATTAAAAAAATTCCTAACAGAGAGAGGCATCCTAACTCTCTTTCTCCCCCCCTTTTCTTCTCCCCCCTTTTTTTCTCTCTTCCCTCCCCCTCCCCCCTTTTTCCCCCTCATACCAGAGTAGAACCCGGCGCCCCCCCCCCCCCCCCCCCCCCCGGGCGACTTTGAGTTCACCGGAAAAGTAACCGCCCCTCCCGCGAGGGGAGGGGAAGCCGGCGGGGCTGGCAGCTGGAAATGCTGCCCGTCCTGGGCTGCAAAGGATCAGGACGTTCAACAAATTTTGCCGCCCGTCATGGGCAACATAGGAGCAGGACGGACGACAATTTTTGCCGCCCGTCCTGGGCGACACGAGAACAGGATGGGAGGCAATTTTTGATGCCCGTCCTTGGCAAAAGGGGGGGGGGGGGGTACGAGAGGCAAAAACTTCTGCCCGTCCCGGCTCGTAGGGAAACCGCCCAGATCGGGAGGCCGCCAAATCTGGGTTGCCTTGCCCCCAGGCGTGGGAACTCCATGGGAGTGGGCGGCCAAGGAGCTTCCCGCCTCGTTTGGCAGAGGCACCACCCAGATTGGGTAGCCAGGAGGCTGCCCGATCGGGGCGGCCGTGCCCCCGGGCGGGGCAAGGAGAAGGGGACGGGCGGCCATAAGGCCGCCAATCTTAGGTGGCATGGTGGCCGCCTGCCATGGGCGGCCAGAGGGCCGCCCAGCCAGTGTGGCCTTGTGCCCTAGACGAGGCGATTTCCCCAGCGACGTTGGTGGAGACGACGACGGCGGTTACGCGGCGGCGGTTAATGGCTGCGGCTGCTGCGGAGGTTATATCTTGGGCGATTGCGTGCTGTTCTACGGGTTCGGTCGAACCAGCTCAGGAGAACCCATCTACTGATTTTGAATCTAATTTGCCATAAAGCGAATTTCTCTAGATTACACATGTAATTAGGATTTGGTAAGAAAATATTACATTTTTTTGCGGGCAATAAAATTTTGAATAGCAGTCATAAAAGTTGCACATGTTTATGCCTAATAAAGGTGCGAGCTACATTCCTAGAAGATCTGGTTCAGTTGACAAAGCTTCCTGGGATTTAAATTGAGATTTAACACAAATTCTCCAACTACTCTTAGGCTCTGTTTGGAGGGAGACCTTTTTATTCCGGTGAGTTTGAACAAAAACACCACCATCATAGATTATATGTTTAACATCACAGCGGTTATGATAACTACCAAAAAAAGAACATTAGTTATGATAACCACCAAAAAAAAGAACATTAGTTTTGAATATAAAAGTGAATGAAATTCCTTATTTGAGGTCGAGCGATTGTGTATAACCACCATTTCAAACGGAGCCTTAACAGGCCACATTCGTCAAAGACCCTAAAGCATCTAGGGTTTTCATGGGCACAATCCTTATGGATGATTTCCGCAACACATTCGCCTCGCACCTTCACCACTTAACCAAAAAAGATGATTTCAAAAAAGCACATCAAGAGAAGAAAACGCAATTGGAACAAACCTTTCGCAACAAATACAGCATCCATGCAAACTGCACCTAATCACCACTCTTTAAATTTGTATTCCTTTTTCTTAATAATTTCCCAATAAACTATGAACATAATATCAATCATCAACCTCAGCTGCACATTAATCCTTTACAAAACATCTATGCTCGTTTTAAATATCTTTAAACCCATTATTCAAAAAACTTTGTTGGGTGCCTTTAAAGGCGGTCCGGTGTGCATTTAAAGCACGGACGACTATCTCCCACTACTACATTTAAAGTCCATTCGCCCGCCGGCATGCATTTAAAGCCCATCGGTCTATCCTCCACCACTATGTTTAAAGCCTCTTCGGCGTGCCTTTAAAGCCCGGATGAGTATCTTTCAACATAGGCACTGCAAAATCCCAACAAATGACAGGATAAGGGGTGCCAACACTCGCCCTATCCCCATGGTCCCGAATAAATTATGACGATAAATCAGAAAGTTCTATGATAATGCAAACTAGGTTATTTGGTTAAATAAACCCAAGTTCAAATCTCAACCTAATTGGTGCAGAAACAAAGCAGCAAAAGTAAGATGAAAGCACTTCTGACTCTAAATTCAAGATTATGGAAGGAATGAATGCCTCAACAGGGAAGAGCATAACTTACATTGTATTATGATGTCTACTACATCTCACAAGTCACAACAAACACGATGGAAATGCCACAAGAGAACAGGCCTCACCACATATGTCTGAATTGATGAGTTATTGTTAAGTTAAATAGAATGCTGAGACGAATAAAATAGAGCGCGAAGGAACGGTTGCGCCTGTACTCAGCTCGAGTAATGGAACATGAAAGGCAATCTCACACAGATAGCCTCCAAGTCTCCTCTCATATTATTACTTGTTTCTTTTTCCTGGGCTCCAAACTCAAAACACCCAAGAGACCATAATCAAACAGGGTTTCGCCATAAGCTGGCGCAACAATTATCAGGGATTGATTAATGCTAAATATGCCATCTATACTTCTAATCAGCAGTGCTCAGATTTCGAATGACGAACGGCAATATTCCCCCATGATTATAATATGCTAATTCGACCTGTGTCAGTACAAACAAATCAGAATTAGTCGAAACAAAATTATTAAGGGCAGAGAAATACAAAAAACACTGTTATGGGATCAGAGCTTTATGCATACCTCTGTGTCGAAGCGCACTGTGCACGTAAAGGATTTGCCGCTATCCGTTGTAACGCTGACGTCCTGACCGGGTTTGATTTCATCGGCACTGGCAGGGAGGTGAATGGTGAAACGTTCGTGACCAGTTAACCCAAGGGACTCGGCATCTTCGCCCGACTTGAAACATAGGGGGATTATCCCCATGCCCACAAGGTTGCTGCGGTGGATTCTTTCAAAGTTCTTGGCTATCACAGCTTTAACGCCCTGCCAAATATAACATGTATTCGTTGTAGAGTGTTAAAATGTACGCATCCAACCTAAAAACAAAATGTTTGTAAGTGGAGGGGTTCAACATCTTATATTACGTGCATGGGGTTGCATGGTTTCTTGATATTGATTACATCCTCAACACGATGACTCAATGGTAGGGGCTTTAGGCTTTAACATGTGAAGGTTTGTGATTGAGTGCGTGGAAGTGGAGGTTGGGTATATACATAATAAAAAAAAGCATCCACCATATAACTAAATGATTGTAGGTGAAAGGGCTCAAAATCTATGTTAAGTGCACAATGCTACATGTGTTTTCCGATGTGGGAATATATCCTCAACATAGGGTATGATTGCTTGGAAAGATAAGGTACACAATAGTTTTGCAATAATAAAACTGAAATGTGACTTGATAAGATGATGGCGCATTCAACTTTAAAACCCTGCTACAGTATTCATTTTCCTAGATATAAATTAGCATCTTCCAAAGGATTGCTCAATGTAAATTGTAGCACATCGTTTGAAATGTTGGTTAAGTTGCATAGGGCTACAGAAAACAAAGTCAATTTACCAAAGATGCTACAAAGAATTTTATATAACAAATAGGAAAATAGATGAAATTAAAGTAACTCTTACGAGAAGCATAGGGCCCTTCGCTGCCCAGTCACGAGAACTTCCGCTCCCATACTCGGCGCCAGCCAAGACGATTGTGTCATGACCATCACTTTTGTATTTCTGTTACCACGAGTTAAAAAAACACAAGAATTAACATCTGCTAATTTTGAAAAAATCATCAACAGTGAAAGTTATAGGAGAGGTCCACCAGTCAGTTTGATGGTTCTGAACATTTACCATTGCGGCGTCAAAGACAGAGAGCTTCTCTCCCGAGGGTATATGAATCGTTTGGGGCCCAACTTCGCCTTTCAGGAGTTTATTAATGAGACGAATGTTGGCAAATGTTCCCCGAGCCATCACCTCGTCATTCCCACGGCGACTTCCATAGGAGTTGAAATCTTTTCGCTCGACACCCCGCTCCAACAAGTATTTCGCGGCAGGACTGTCCTTGTGAATACTTCCGGCCGGCGAAATGTGGTCCGTTGTGATGCTATCGCCAAAACTTAGAAGACAGTAGGCATCCTTCACAGGATGGGGGCCAGGAGCAGACATTGTCATGCCCTTGAAGTATGGAGGCTCATGAATGTAAGTCGATGAGGGATCCCACGAGTAGAGAGTGCTGGGTGACACCTCCAGCTGATTCCACATGGGATTGCCTGCTGTGATGGCTTCATATGTAGTTCTAAACATGTCTGGAAGGACACTGGATTGCACAACCTGTTTATTACAAGAAAAAATATTCAAATCAAAAAGTGATGTCAAATGAGGAATGTGCTGGAAAATGATTAGAAAGTGAATAATTGAAGTTACATTTGCAATCTCTTCATTGGATGGCCAGATGTCTTGGAAGAACACCTTCTTCCCGTCCCTTGATGTCCCAATTGGGTCTTTGTTGAAATCAATATTAACCTGCAACTCAATAGGGAGAAATTATGAGAAGAAACTTCCCAAGAAGATCAAAAAATGGGATAGAAAATACAACGTGTATTCATGCATATGGAGTTAGTGTAGAAAGAATAAGTATATGTAGACCCAAGGTAATATGAATGAAGAAGGTTAATGCCAATTTACATAGTTAAGGCTTAACAATTTGGGCAGCACTAGAAACGAATAGAAAATGACGATTCATAATACCTTCCCCAAATAATTGGGATAAGATTACTGAATGTGATGATATACATACGTTCATGTGGCATCATAAGAGTTGAGTGCGCCACTCCTCCCCAAACCGCGTGGTTTTGGGGAGTGACTCCACAATGCTTTACATGGTATCATAGCAGAGGTGAGCACGGGGGGGGGGGGGGGGGGGGGGGGGGGGGGGGGCGGTGAGTGCGCCACATGGAATGGACGGTGATGTCCGAGCATGTGCCGCGATTCGTTAAACGGGCTGGTTTAGTCCCACACCACCCAATGTGCCCCTTCGTCCTGGGTGTATAAGCGGGGTGACCTCCTCCCCTAACCACGTGGTTTTGGGGAGTGATGATAAGACTTTGCAAGTAGAAGAGAGATCTAGGGGAAGATTTAGAGAGGGAAATGAGAGGAATTAGGGTTAGGGAGAGAGGGAGAGGAAATACCTTGAGAATAATAATCTATGCCATCAAAAGGGAGCCCCGGGTTTATTAATACCTGGGGCTCAAGGGGGCCGGCCGGCCCCCCCACTTGGGGACTGAACCGGGTCGGTTCAGTCCCCCCTTGGCGTCTTCATAGGTTGGGGGCTGAACCGGATGGTTCAGCCCCGTTGTTTGGCCTCCGTTCTTTCGGTCGCCGAGTGTACGTTTGCCCTTGAAATTGTAGCGGATGCGGCGGCATAACATTCCCTCCCCCTTCAAGCGACAACTTGTCCTCAAGTGGGAAATCCGGAAACGCCTCGCGAAACTCCAAGAAGTCAACCCAAGAATTATGTTCGGCGGTCATGTGCGCCCACTTGACGAGTAGCTCGAGCCGGTACTCGGCACCCCGCCGCTTCCATTTGGTCAACAGAATCGCCTCCGGCGAAGGCCGCAATTCGCCGCTGCTAGTAGCCTCTGGAAGAGTAGGGCTGATGGAAGTGGAGTTCCCGAGCTTCTTCTTCAGTAAGGATACATGGAACGTTGGATGGATGCGAGAACCCTCCGGGAGAGCAAGAGTATAAGCCACGGGCCCCACCCGGCGGAGGATGCGGAACGGGCCATAGTATTTCGGTGTCAGTTTCTGGTTGGTTCGCCGAGAGACCGATAGTTGCTGATATGGTTGGAGTTTAAGGAAGACCTCATCGCCGACCGCAAACTCCCGCTCGGTACGATGTTTGTCTGCCTGAATCTTCATGCGATCTTGGGCGATGCGTAAGTTCTCCCGGAGTAGCGATAAAGTCCGGTCGCGATCCAGTAACATCCGGTCGACCGCGGGCAGAGCGGTGCTGGCTGGCTCATAAGAACTCAAATTAGGCGGGGGGCGGCCGTAGACCACCTCAAAAGGAGTGAGCTTGCTGGCCGTATGGAAAGATGTATTGTAGCAGTACTCCGCCCAATGGAGCCACCGAATCTAGGAGCGTGGCTCATCCATGACAAAACACCGCAAATAGGTTTCAACCCCACGGTTGAGGACCTCCGTCTGCCCGTCTGTCTGAGGGTGATGGGCCGTGCTCATGCGGAGGGAAGTCCCCTGAAGTCGAAACAGCTCCTGCCAGAAATTGCTCACAAAGACGGGGTCCCTGTCTGATATGACAGCACTTGGAATTCCGTGAAGTCTCACAATCTCCTTGGCAAAAACATCAGCAACTGTTGCTCCAGTGTACGGATGGCTCATAGCGATGAAGTGTGCGTATTTGGACAACTTGTCAACCACGACCAAGATGACGGATTTGCCCTGAGACTTGGGCAGGCCGTCAATGAAATCCATAGAGACAGTGTCCCAAATCTGACGGGGGATCTCCAACGGTGTCAGCAGCCCGGCAGGAGAGGTAGTCTCGTACTTCTGTCGCTGGCAGATCTCGCATTCACGTATAAACCGCTGAACATCGCGTCGCAGCCCTTTCCAAAAGACATTCGCCCGGACCCGTTGTAATGTTCGCAAGATGCCGGCGTGTCCGCCGGTGGGTGAGGCGTGAAACTCTTGCATCATGACCGTCCGCCAGGCCGACGTGGCAGGGAGGACTAGCCGGCCCTGATGGTAAAGTCTGTCTCCCTGCAAGTGGTAGCCGGCCTCAGTAGGCTCCCCCTGTCGCAGTGCTGCAATGATGGCTTGTAGATCCGGATCCTGCTGAACTTCTGCCTGTATCTCTTCCAGTGACTCAATCACTGGTCCTAAAATATGGGACAAGGAACTCTCTGGTATGCGGGAGAGTGCATCAGCCACCACATTTTCCTTCCCCTGCTTATACACAATCTCATAATCGTATCCCAGCAACTTTGTCAGCCACTTCTGCTGCAACGGTGAGGCTAATCTCTGCTCCAGAAAATGTTTCAGGCTCTGGTGATCTGTACGGATCTGGAAGTGTCGTCCCAAGAGATAAGGCCGCCACAAGGCGACCGCATGCAGGTGGAGAGGAATATAGTGATCAATGAATTCTCTAGGTTTACGGGGCTTGGTCAAGCTTTTAGTGAGCCGGATAGTTTGGAGAGTAGAGCGTCATTATTGCCCAAAGATTGGTGGAGTTACTATGGAACTTCAGCACCAAAATTACAAAAGATTGCTTTGAAGCTTTTAGGGCAACCTTCTTCATCTTCCTGCTGTGAAAGAAATTGGAGCAAATACTCATTCATTCACTCATTAAGAAGAAATAAAATTCTACCACAAAGAGCTGACGATTTGGTGTATGTGCATAGCAATCTACGCCTATTATCGAGGAGAAATGAACTCTACAATCAAGGAAGGAGTAAGATGTGGGATATAGGAGGAGATGCTTGGGCAAATCCATTTGATGGAGTTGGCATGCTTACGATCGCCAACTTGTCTTTAGATGAGCCAGAAATTGAAGATGCTTTGATCTCCAACAATACGGAGGAAGATGAAGAAAATGAGTGATGAGCATCTTTAAATTTAAAATGTTTATGTTTATGTTTAAGAACTTCAATTTTAAATGTTTACATTTATGTTTATGAACTTCATGTTTATGTTTATGTTGACAATTGTTTAAGAACTTATCCTGAAATTCATATATGTTTTGGCAAATGTTTAAGTTTATGTTCAAGAACTTCATGTTAAATTTTAAATGTTCATGTTATATAATTGCATTTGTGATATATAAATATATAATTATTATATTTAATACAACGTATCCTACCGTACCCGTATCCTTGTTTTTTAAAATTTGCCGTACCGCCGTACCGGATACGTATCGTACCCGGTACCCGTACCCGTACCGGTGCTTCCTAGTATAGGAGCACTTAGAGACACAGACAACTCCACTAAAAATACATCAGTGACTCTCTCCTTTCTTCCTTCTTCTCTGGTCTTTTTCACCTCTATATTAGAGCTTCCTTGGTATGACATCAGCTCGCCAAATACCACATCTCGTGAGACAATGAAGCGCTTTGTCTCCAAATCCATACACTTCCAGCATTTCTTCCTCTCATCATACAAATTAAAAATACACTTCCGTATCTTAACATCGAACTTGGTCCTGAGAGCATCTGGGATGTGCACAAAGCAAGTAGAGTCAAACACCCGAAAGTGCTTCACATTTGTTTTTTTTTTTGAACATCAACTCATGTGTAGACTTCATGTTAACAGGACTCAGTGGCATCCTGTTAATGACATAGGTGGCGCATGTCATTCCCTCCGCCCATAAGGCCTTGGGTAAGCCCTTGGCATGTAGCCAACTCTTATAAGTCTATGCCAAGTGAAGAATCTTCCTCTCCGCCACTCCATTCTGTTGTAAAGAACTCATTAGAGATAAACTCCCCTCCATTGTCCGCCCTCAGCTTTTTGATCTGCAGTTTTAGCATTCCTTCAACGAGCTCCTTGAACTCCACGAACTTCTAGAAGTCATCTGACTTCTCCGTCACGAAATACACCGACGTGTATCGTGCGAATACATCAACTAACACCAACAAGTATCTGTTTCCCGAGTAGGTGGAGGCAGTCCCATCAGATCACTGTGGATGCATTCCAAAGGTGACTTGCACACGGACAGACTTGTCAAATGAGAATCGTTGTGCCTTCCCAAACTGACAACCATCGCACACATGACCGTCGCTAAAGAAAAATAGACTAGGGAAGCTTCTCACCAGGCACTTTGTTGTCATAGCCTTCAGTTTATCCATCTCAATATGCTTCAGCCTCTCATGTCAGATAGCCGCGTTGTCATTCGTCTTCATCTTCTCCACATAAGAACTTGTCGACAACACAAACAAATCCTTCACACGCCTCCCAACGTGAGTAACACCATCCTTCACCGCTGATAAATTCTTCAAGAACTTTACCTATGTTGGTCCGAACAGATCATGACAACTAGCATTCACTGCGTTGGTCACCGGGAACAAGTTAGTCTTAATACCTGGAATAACATCATCTTCCTTGTACACCTGAAGAGAGGAGAACTTCGATTCATCTCCAGTGAGGTGATGACCACACCCAAAGTCTACTATCCAATCTTCCTGGAAGTTTATGGAGGCCAAAGCATCGATTGATGTTGTTATCATCTCTGCCAAGAAACAATTCCCTAGTCCTCTCCTTTGGATCATTCTCCTTTCTCCGTTGTATGTCCCGGCTGAAGATTAACTTTGCAGACTCTTCTCATGTAACCCATCTTGTGGCACCTGTAGCACTTGGGTCCTTTCTGACCTCCATCATGCTTAGGAGAAGCCTTGCCTCCCTCCTGGTTTGATGAGGTAGAAGTGCTCTCACCACCATAAGTTTTCTTCTTCTTGTCCCACTTCTTCTTTCCAAAGAACATGACTTGCTAGGCTCTGTCTTGCTACTCTCTTGAGATAGAGCATCCAGGCATCTGTCTTGCTAGGCTTTCCTGAGAAGCCAACAGGTTCTCCAACTCTAGCAAGGATGGTTTAGTAGTCCAACCATGTACAAAGTGATGAAGACAACATACTCTTTCTGCAATCCACGGATGATGTGCCTCTTGAACTTCGTCTTAGATACATGCTCATCTAGATCTAGTGTTGATATCTCAGCACATAAGTTCATCTTCAAGAAAAACACCGAGATGGACAAGTCTCCTTGTGTAACTCTTGCCAACTCATTCTCCAGGAACAACAGTCTTGCAACGTTCTTCTTATTGAACAATCCATCCAGAGATGTCCAAATTTCTAAAGCTGTCTTGCATCCCATGATGTGATCAAACAAATCTGGAGAGAACGCTTACTTGAGTGTGAACTCAGCTTTTGCATTGGTCCTCCAAGTTTTCACTTCTTGGGCAATGTCTCTAGCAGGTACAACTGCTTCCCTTGCATCTCCGCCAACTACCTCTCATAGATCCTCTCCAAGCAAGTAGCTTTTTATACAAGACTTCCACTTCTTGTAATTGGTCTAAGTCAACAACTCAATACAAAGTCATCTTCCATACCCTCCTTCCATTCTAGTCTACCTGGTTTATCTCTTCCAAAGGAATTTAGCACGTGCCGCTAGAACCTTTGTGCTATGATATCATGTAAAGCATTGTGGGGTCACTCCCCAAAACTACACATCATAAGAGGTTAACATGTGATGCGGTAATTATTCAAAAAGCACATACGGCTACCAGCTTTAAACATGTAATGGTAAATAATTAAACAGTTCAATCAAATTTCATAAAGAGAGTTCTCCGCATATCGATCAGGCTTAGTAGGCTGAAAACTTGAAAAAAAAACACCCATCTCGTTGAGCTTGTCATGACAGCTTAGGAAAAATTGAGCCAAGAAATGAGACAACTTGAAGTGGTAAGGAATTCTAACAGATCGTCATGGAAAGATCATTGCAAGGAGTGGTGGAGTGTGACGACGTTGCGGGAAGTAGAAACAATGTGGACCAAATCAAAGGCATAGCACCAAACGCGTCCAGAAACCCCTGCCAAATATCCTGGGAGAGAGGAACCCCTGACCAACGGTAGCAAAGAGTGTCATTATGAGAGCCCCAACAAGCCCATCTAAGAGATGTGCTCCAACGACGAACCCGCTTGAAAAACAATGGCAGGTACTATGTACGCCATGCAAGGGAAGCCTTATTTCAAAGATCAGGCACCCCAACGAAAATAAATTATATATATATAATCTACTGCAAATGCCACCGGAATCATGACCATAATGCCAAAAACTACCAAATGTAACGATAGATGATGCATCCTCCATCGTATTCAAAGACGAATGACACCATCATGCGTCATGAATCTTTTTTTATTATGCTTTTATTTATTGTCATATATTTCTTTTCCCGCGCATCTACGTTATTTGAATTTATTCGGCTCATCGATTTGACCAACTAGTGAGAACCTAAATAAATGGTCCGGTAATTTAGGGTAGTTAGGGCGGGAAAAGACAAGTTTAAATTGTTTAAAAGGACGCATAAGATTTAATAGAGGAAAGATTTAAATTCAACAAAAATATATACAAATTAATAAAAAAAATATTCAGGACAACATTTGGAAGTTCTCAATACAAGACCCGTCAGAATATATTTGGAAGGAAATATTTTGTAAAACATTCAGGAAGGTTATTTGGAAAGATTTCAAAGATTTGATATTATGAGGAAAGAAATGTTTGGATGAAAATTTATGTAATTAATTCTTGGAAGGATATTGAAAAGGAAAAGATCAAAATCCCCTCTATTAAAACCCTGGCACCATAAAAAAGAGCAGTCACAATTTTACAGAGAACGAGAATATTCTCGTTTCTCTGTACTGCCGGCGGAAACCTCCAACACCACCGACTTCTGTGATTCCCGCTCTTGCACGCCAATGCTTCGGTTGGAGAATCATCTCAGGAAGTGTTCTCTGCCGAATCAAGCCCCGACGACGACTTCTGCCAGAGCCATCAGAGATCTAAGTTCTATTCACCGTCCTTGTTTTTGCCGTCCACCAACTGCAGACTGGGTGTCGTCGACTTCGCCTCACTATTCCGGAGCACACCCATGACTGTTCTCGTTCGTCGGTTGTCGTCGAGTTTGGTTCTAATCTCCGACAACCCGTCGACGATACTGTTCTCCCTTTGCGTGACGAATATGGGCGGACCACCTCCTCTGTAGCATCCTTGCACTATCCTTGTTCCATTGATTAGTTTAAATTTATGTGATCCACTTAAATAGTTATGAGCTTGTAACACACCGGTCCACTATGAGTGCGCTACAAGTCTTGCAGACCAGTGATCCCAACCCATCTCCACGGATCTTATTGGCCGCGACCGCTAATTCCAATGGCAGGTTGTTGAGGCTAGGGTTTGAACCCCAGACCTCCTAGATAAGGTAGCTCAGTTGGTGTTGAGGACCAGTTTAGAGCTCCCTTATCTAGGAGGTCTGGGGTTCAAACCCCAACCTCATCAACCCGCTATTGGAATTAGCGGTTGCAGCCAATCAGATCCATGAAGATGGGTTGGGGTCACTGGTCTGCAGACCTATAGCGCACCCACAGTAGACCAGGGCGTTACATACCCTGGTCTACTGTGGGTGCGCTACAGGTCTGCAGACCAATGACCCCAACCTGCGGCTCAGTTGGTGATGAGGACCAGTTTAGAGCTCCCTTATCTAGGAAGTCTGGGGTTCTAGCCCCAGCCTCAACAACCCGCCATTGGAATTAGCAGTTGCGGTCAATCAGATCCGTGGAGATGGGTTGGGGTCACTAGTCTGCAGACCTGTAGCGCACTCACAGTAGACCGGGGTGTTATAAAGCTTGCCTTTGAACGTTCTTACTTGGAATTTCAAGTTGTGGTACCAGAAGAGAGGCATGATAAATGAAATGGGGGGGGGGTGACGATGCCTGAAAGGGTGACCACAAGGTAAAGGGCACTTACTAGGAATAAGAGCAACATCCTTTGTGATCTCCCTCAAAAATGATCTATACAACGGTTTCAAGACAAGCCTACTAATCTCTCTCTTAGCAAGCTACTGATTTTTTGAAAAAACCAACTTTTGGGAATAGAAGCCCAAGAAACGACCAGCTGTCTCATGAAAGATAAGTCACATAAGACAATTAAGTTTTTCATGCAGAGGGAAGAACAAGAGATAGCTAGGCTCATCCCGTGAAAGGCAAGACCCAGAAGATGAATAGATCTCTCAAATGACTTAAATCATGAGTAATTATGTGTAATAACTTACTTAACATGTGATCATCCACCCAACTATAAATGCCGGGGGATTGTCCATGATTAAGCAATAGCATAACCATATTAAGAATCTAACTAATAAGTAATAACTAGTTTTAATTTTTTTGACTTTGGACAAAAAAGAAGAAATATGGTTCTCATTTTGTCACACTTGTTTTTACTCCATTTTTTTCATGTATTGAGAACCATTCGAGGGGGTGGAGATTCACAACAAAGAAATTATGTACAATTACATCGAATTGCTCATTTTCTTCCTTCTCGCAGCATCTCTCTAGTAGCAACTAAATTTTAATCAGATACCTAATGATAAGTGGAGCAAAATCATATTTGTGGAATATTGTGACCCATGAAATTGTAAGTCAAAGCTATATCAAATTGTGCCACAAATTTTCAACATTTTGAGCAACCATTCCTAAGGGAACAACAAAACCACATCTGAGACTTCTGTCTGATACATTTCTCACTCCAATTATAGCCTAAAAACTTGCATACTCACGCACACATCTAGAATAAGGTCAAAATAGCTGCAATCATGCAAATGTGGTCAATTGTTAGTGTCCATGAACACCCAGTACCAGAATAGTAGAATTTATGTCAAATTAATAAAAACAAAAGGTATCACTTATCAACCTAATGCAAGAACAGCTGCCATTATTGAATGTATTAATGTCAAAGTATTGATTTAGACCAGTATTTCTTCTGAGAAAAACAAAATACTAAATGTTAATAGGACATTTAAAATTGCCAATTCCTTAAATTCAAATAGGCGTGTAAAAATCCATGCACGGTGACAATGTTGCTAGAAACTTAATGTATAACACTTCAGCTAGATAAAAGTTGAAATGAACAAAAAATTCTTGAAAAATAATTTGCAACAAAATATGTAAAAAGATAAAGATTAAAATGATTGCATACCGTGCCAGCAAGAGCATATGCTACAACAAGAGGTGGGGAAGCAAGATAGTTTGCTCTGGTATGGGGATGTACACGCCCCTCAAAATTTCTATTTCCAGAAAGGACGGCAGCAGCGACAATATCTGCAAATTAGTAATCATAAAATTACAGAACGTCTTTCTATAAAAGATAAACATAGATGACCACTAGTCTGATCAAGTAAAAGAGAAAAAAACCTACCATTCTGAGTAATAGCAGAAGCTACTGATTCATCAATGTCTCCAGAATTTCCTATACAGGTTGTGCAACCATATCCAACAATGTTGAATCCAAGCTGATTCAAGTATTTCTGCAAGCCACTGAATGGAGGTTGACAAAATGTTAGCAACTTCTAATGCACAATTATAATGAGCTTTCAGCACAAACACAAATATGCACCTCTTTTCTAAGTACTTTGTGACAACTCCAGATCCTGGAGCAAGGCTTGTCTTAATCCATGGTTTCACCTATAAAAAAATGGAATCAACAAAAATATAGCATAAGAATTGTAAAAAGATGACATCTTGTACAATTAAAATAAAAGAGAGTACACAGTAGAATAAAGGAGACATTTTTATATTTTGATTAATTGATGTGATTACTCTACATGCAGCGAGATAGACAATCAAAATTTACTATAGGATAATGATATTACAAACTACCACGATCAAATTTACTCATAAATCCCAAAATTCACTCAAGCCTTCTTCTCCTATAATTGCGATTGTACCAAGAAAAAAAACACAGAAATCAAAACAATAACCTATTGATGCGGAGGGAAGACACGGACCCGGATCAGAGGACGTGTTTTGGGCCCGTTCGGGGCCGATTGACAACTTAGTGTATATGACGTACCCGGATCGATGATCCGACTCCACAGATGCGTCTGGCCCGTCGTTTTGACACGATTTCATATATTACATTGTCATTTTTGCTTTATTTTTTATGTAATTGGGCTACCCCATCTTCGACCAATCAAAGTCATCAATGGTGGGATGCCCTAATATCTCTTTATTATAAATAAAAGTGTATGGGGGCTGCTATAGGTATATTGCAGATTTTGGAGAAGAGGAATCTCAAAATCCGGCGATCACTCCACAGTGCCGACTCCGTGGAACCCTAGGTGACGACTCCTACGTGGTTATCTCACCTCCCCCCCCTCCCCGCAAGGTATATCCTAACTCTAACCTTCATTTTCCCCTCTCTAAACCCTAGCCTCCACCCACACCTTGCTGTTTTTCCACCCAGCAAACCCAATCCGCCCCTCCTGCTTGCTGTCCAGCCAGCCGCTGCACCTTTTGTTGTTGTCCAGCCAACATGACCTTCATATCCAGCCCCTCCTGGCCTTCCCACCACCCCAAACAGCAGCCGCCGCCTCCTCCCAGCCCCCATACAGCCACCACCCCTGCTTCCTACAATCGCCTAGCCCTCCTACCCCCTCCGTCTTCCGTGGAACCACCTCCAAACTCCCTCCCCTATCCGTTTCCATCCAAATCTGCACAGTCCAGCCCAGATTCAGCCCCTCCCATCCACCCAATCGACCCCTTGCATCCCAGATCCTCTTCCAAACCGCCGGATCCAGCCTCCTGCAGCCCAGATCCGCCTCCATATAGTCAGATCTATCCCTACCAGTCCCGATCTCATCCCAATCTGTCAAATCCAGTTGTTGTCCCGTCATTTCAGCCACAGGTTCATCTTTGGCATGTCCATATCGTGCTGCACATCTCTGGATCTACTCTCCTACGACAACCCTCATTTTTTTGTGAGTTTTTGTGTTGTATGAACTCTTGTTTTCAGCATTTACATATTGTGTTGTAATCTTATACTAGTTTAGATAAATAGAATCGTAGTATTTTGTTCTAGATTATTTTATGATTTGCAGGACTTGTTCGTCGTGCGCTCTTTCTTTGGCCCTCCACACGGAGGAAAGCCAAAGCCCGCTTACCTAAATAAATAATTTTGTTTTGTTAAAATTATGTGCGTAATTTGATTATTTATTGCTTAATTTGAATTCACCGTCGGATTTGCATTGCATGTAGGGTTAGGTCATCATTTATCCTCCGCCTATAGATTCGTCCTGCGTCACTTATCCATTCCACTTCTAGCGGATGTTGATATCACTGAAGATTGATATTGAAAACCAAGGGTCCGTTTGGCGGGGCCGCGGCCACGTGGCGGCGATCCACCTACCTCAGGATTTTCATGGAAATCCTGCAATAATCCACCGTGTGGAGGCCACCGCAGTCGCGGTGGCCTCTGCGCAGATTTGCTCCGTGGATGGAGCCAAACCTAACCCAAGGCTGCTCACAAAACCATGCAACAATATAACTTCTTTCCTTGCCTCGGAAAGAATCATATACTCTCGTTCAGTAGTAGAGAAAGCAACACTAGCCTGAAGAGTAGCCTTCCTACTAACAGCACAAACAGAAAATGTAAAAGCATATTGTCAATGCACGACTCCTATTGAGATCACCTGCAAAATCCAAATTTTCAAAACCCGTAATACTCTATCAGTATTTCTTAACAAACTGAAATTTGTCCTACCTCCAATGCATCTCAATATCTACCTCACTGCATCTCAGTGTATCTTCCAAAGATTTCCCATAAATCTAATGGTCAAGCAAACAACATGAGAAACGTTCACCTCCTCAGTGCGGTGATAACTAAAGTGACTAGCTAAAAGAGTATTTGCTAGTTTGGAGTTTCCCACTAGAACGTCATCAAAGACATTCACAATATAATTCTTCTGAGACAAGAACAATATGGTTGCTCTCTTATCTATATATATCTATATACCAATAATCTTCTCCGCTACTCTCAGATCCTTCATCTCAAATTCATTGTTAAGACGTGACTTCAACCTATAGATTTCAGGTCCCTCTTACTATATTGGTAAATCTACAGTCTTTGTTCTAAATTTCCTCTTTATATGTAAAAGATTGCTTATCCTCAACACATTTAGCTGAGATCAAAGCAAAAACAATCATATCCACAAAATCATATTATAGAGGCAACTTAATTGGCATTTTCTTTCAACATGTAGCAACATTACAAGGTTGATTCTCAACCACGACATCGACCATAAGATTTTCTGACTTTATATCAACGGGATTAGCTAGAGAGCCCTTTTTCACATCCCGTAGAACATCAATATCATGGTCCACTTATTTTTCAAAGCTACGGTCCACCCTATGAGTTTTCACAAACCCATCTCATTTAACATAGCAGACTTAAAATTAACATATTTTCTAATAAGAAACTTGAATGCATTTGTATATGTACCCCACAATCTAAAACTAACTCGAGTGAATTAGAATATGCACCTCACAATCTAAAACTTTTCACGCCATCTGCATATCCTATAAAAAATTGGACCACACCTCATGTGGAGTTCGCAAGTAAATTGATTGATGGAGAATGATTAATGAGGAATTATTCCAAGTGCAATAACTGTCTCCATTTTTGTTTTTCTGAAACATCATTTTATTATAGTGTCTTTCATATAATCTAGGCCTCATTTACTTAATTCTTGCATTACTCATCAAGCAACCCTTGAGAGACGAACACGAATATCAGTAGTGAATTTCACCATGTGTTGCTTTTCACAAACACAATACTAATAGAAATTCAGCTTTTTTTACTTAATACTATCTGTAGAAAGATACAAAAACTAAAGAGAAATAAAATATAATTTTATTTATATCTCCAAAATTGTGCGTATACATACATGTATTTGTAGACTTGTATAGGAGGAGAGAGGAGAAGAACTCGCAATCTAAGATGTGAGACTAAATCTTAAAGAAGTAGAGGAAGAGGGAACAAGATGGGCCTTATTATGGGCTTTTACACATATTTCCTTTAACACTTCCCCGCAACCTGGAGCATATAGATCGTAGGCAACCAGCTTGTACAAGAACTGATAAAATAACGGGTGTGGTAGGCGGTCAGGATATCCGCAACTTGCTCGGGAGCAGGAATATGTTTTAGTTCTAGCTTCTTCAACTGAACTTTCTACCGAATAAAATGACAATCAACTTCAATGTGTTTGGTCTGTTCATGAAATACAGGATTCTTGGCAATGTGTATAACAACTTGACTGTCACAAAATATAGTGACAAAAAGGGGAAGTTTGACTCTCAGATCATCTAGGAGACTTTCAAGCCATGTGAGCTCAGACACCACGACTGTCATTGATCGATACTCGGCTTCAGCAGATGATTGAGCTACTACAGACTGCTTCTTGCTTCGCTAGGTAATGAGATGTCCTCCGAAATAAGTACAAAATTCACTTGTGGAACGTTGATCATCCAAGGAGCCAACACAGTCAACATCAGAGTAGAAAATCAGAGATAGGGAGGAAGAAGGGGGTTTGTATACAAGTCCTTGTGCAAGAGCAGTCTTTAAATATCTGAGGATACGTTCGATGACTTAGAGGTGAGAGATCCGTGGAGAGTGCATGAATCGGCCGACAACTCCAACAACAAATAAGATATCAGGTCTTGTGACTGTAAAATAAATCAGCTTTCCTACAAGACGACGGTAGTACTCTGGATTTGGAAGAAGATCTGAGTTGGAGTCATGAGCGCAGGGCCTGTGGTTAACATCCATAGGAGTATTAGCAGGCTTGCACCCAGAATAGCCAGTATCCTGAAGGAGGTCAAGACAGTACTTTCGTTGAGATAGGACGAGGCGGTCAGGGCGCATTGCTATCTCAAGGCCAAGTACCGAAGAATTCTTTAGTTTGAAAGACTGAATTTAAGTGTTGTTTGATCATTTGTATGCCCCTGAAGTCATCACCTGTAATCAGAATATCATCGACATAGATCAAGAGAATCATTGAGTCTGTTGGTCGATGACGAGTAAAGAGGGAGATGTCAACTGAGCTTCGAGTGAATCCAACATCACGTACAACCTTACTGAACTTGTCAAACCATGCACAAGGAGACTATTTGAGACCATAAATAGATTTCTTGATATGACACACATGAGACTTCCCCGTAGTCTCAAACCCCGGAGGTTGCTGCATGTAGGCAATTTTGAGAAGGTCATCATTAAAAAAAGCATTCTTGACATCCAATTGATGCAAGGGACGTTGTCGATGAACAACTACGGAGCTGAGGACACGAACAATGTTCAACTTGGCGACTGGTGAGGACTTATCATAATCAAGTCCTTATTGTTGAGTAAACCCCTGAGCCACAAGATAAGCCTTTAGGTGTTCGATTGTCCCGTCTGGAGCATGTTTAATCATAAATGCCCATTTGCATCCCACACACGCCTGTCACGGAGGAAGAGAGACAAGATCTCAAGTTTGATTAGTCTAGAGAGCAGTCATTTTCTCATCCATGGCCGCATGCCACCTTGGATGTTGTAGAGCCTCCTGCAATGAGTTAGATATAAAAATGAAGGAAAAATAAGTTGCGAATTTTAGAAGCGTTGGGAAGAGGCAATGCAGGGATACATAGTTAGCCAAAGAATGAGTCGTGGACGCAGGTGTCGAATTTTTAGGCCGCGTGGTAGCACTAGTAGAGGGTGACTGGTGTAGGCCATCAGAGCGAGTAGGACAACAGATGTATATACGAAGAAGAGGTGATTTTGATGGTACGGAAAGTGAGGTTGGAAGAAGTGGTGGAAGAGAAGATGTAACAGGGGCAGTAGGTCGTGGTAGTAACGAAGGTGTAAGAGGAGTTGGATGGAGAGAGTGAAAAAGTTGGTCTTCGAGGAAAGTGACATCTGCAGAAACAACAACCTTGCGAATGTCGGGAGAGTAGCATACATTCCCTTTTTGAGTGCAAGAGAAACTGACAAACAAACACTTAGTAGCACAAGGAGCAGCTTGTCAGTTGAAGGACCAAGATTATGGACATAACATGTACATCCAAAGACCCATGGTGGAATGGAGAGGGTGGTGTGGAGGGAAAAAAAGACTAAATGAAGTTGCATAGTTAATAGAAGAGGGCAGACGATTGATGAGATAGCATGATGTAGACAGCGCAAAGTGCCAATAAGACTTTGGAACCTGCATTTGAAACATAAGGGAGCAAAATCCAGAAGGTGACGATATTTACGCTCAACCACACCATTTTGTTGAGGGGTATAAGCACATGAGGTGTGGTGGATGATCCCAAACTCAGTACATAGATTGTCAAATGCTTGATTGGTATATTCTCACGCATTGTCTGTCCGAAAAGTTTTAATTGTCCTGGAGAATTGTGTTCGAGTTTCATTAATAAAGGCATAAAACACACGAGTTAGATCTGTCCGATCATGTAGTAAGTATAACCACGTCATGCGAGAATAATCATCAATTAAAGTAAGGAAATAACGATAATCAGAAATACTGGGAATTTTATATGGACCCCAAACATCACCGTGCACTAAATCAAAAGGAGCATCGCTCCGAGTACAATTAGGGGGAAAAGAAGTGCGAGGTTGTTTGCCAAAAATACAAGATTCACAGGTAAAGTCAGAAAGACGTAGGGCAGGGAGAACCTTCTTGAGAACTGGAAAAGGAGCATGGCCAAGACGTTGGTGCCAGTCAACAGAGGAGTGAATTGCGGGGGATACATCCAGAAGGTAGAGCCCATTTGACAGTCACCCTTTACTAATGATATACAACGTCTATCGATCTTGCACAACAAAAGAAGAAGACGTAAAGGTTACAGAACAGTCAAGGTCTTGAGTAAGGTGACTAACAAAAAGAAGATTGAATGGGCAGTCCGAGACATGAAGAACCAAACAAAAAGAAATTGAGGAACTGAGAAGCATATTGGCGGAGCCGGAGACAGGGGTGGTGTCACCATTAGCCACTGTGATAAACTTGGAATGTGAAGAGTCCAAATACTAAGGTGATTTCTGTGGAGTGATATGGTGGGTGGCACTAGAGTCCACAATCCAATGTGTATTATGGGAAAGACAGGAGATACCTTAATTGAAGATAGAAGCAACAAAGCCAGGCGAACAATTGAGTAACCCCTAGAGATGCTGAAGCTGTATGCGCATGGCATCAATGTCGATGTGAGTGGTAGAAGACGTATTGGCGAGGACACCCTTCCGCCGACGACACTGGGACGACTTCCGGTGGATCTGTTCGAGTTGTACCTGGCGATCAGCGAGAGAATTCCGATCTCAATTCATCGGGAGATGAATTCTTTCAAGCCGAGGAGATTGATGCGGAGCAGAGACGAGTACGCGCTTTGGGCACGTTCGGGTCTGATTTGACAACTTTCCATATATGGCGTGCCCGGATCGACGATCGGGCTCCGCAATTGCGTCCGGAGCGTCGCCGCGAGTCAAAACACTATATTAGTTTGTATTTTTCAGTTTAGTATTGATGTATTTAAGGACCGAACCCACCGGTCAATCATAGTCGTAGATGACGAAACTCTAACTTGTCTTTTCTTATAAATAGAAGTTATGAGGGTTGAAATGATTCATTGTTGGATTTGGAGAAGAAGCATTCTCGGATTCCAGCGATCCCTCCCCGGTGCCGAAGCCGTGGAACCCTAGGTGTCGACTCCTAGGCCGTCAAACTCCTCCCCAAGGTACACCGTACCCCCACCATCGTTTTGCACCTCTCCTCCTCCATATCCAGCCACTGGATTCCTCAAAATCCCCCTCCCAACAACCGCCGGCCTGCAGTACAGCAAGCTGGCCGACTCCCCTATTTCCCCCTTGTCCGTCGTTGCTCGCTTGCCCAGAATAGGCCGCCGGCCTTGCTGCCAGCCACCCAGCACCCCACCGCCCAACTCCACCTCAAAACCGGCCATCTCTAAGGCCCTATTTGCCCTAGCCGACCACTCCTCCTCCTTCCCCGTCGTGGATCCACTCCCACCGCTCCGAAAACCCTAGATCTATCTTGATCTAGTGCTACCACCCTTTGATCCATCATTTTCCCCAATATTCATCATCTCGTAGCCCGGATCCGCCATCAAAATATCAGATGAATCCACCTACACCCGGATCCATCCCCCAGTGGCCGGATCTTTCCGTTTCCGGCACGTTTTCCCTCTTTTCCACCGTGGGCAGCCACCTCGCCATCGTCGTACCACCGGTTTCACCTCCGATCGCCCGTCTACACATCTGACCCTTCAAATTCTTCAGTGCCTCGGTTCAGCTCTCTACGTTGTGAGCGTTTGTGGTATTGTATTATTTGATTCACATTTGCATTTGGTAATTTATCATATATTGCTGCGATATTTTGTTTGTGGGAATTTGTTTTGGTGCCCTAATAATTTGCAGGAGGAGCTATTCGCCGCGCGCTTTGATTTGACCCTCCGAGCGGAGGAAAGACATCATAAAATTGCCAAAAAAATAACTATTTGTTTTTCTATTTTAATATTTGCATGGTTGCTGAATTTTCATTGCTTAAATTTATTCGTTAAAATAACGACATCGCATTGCATTTAGAGTTGGATTAGCGTGTCGTCCTTGCACTATCACCTAGCGTTGTAGGTTTTGTGCACTACTAGCCTACCCCTACATCACGTATCAGCAACAACAGAGGCATGGGGTGGGGGAGGTAGACCATGCTTTCGATAGCAGGCGACCTCAAGATGTCCATCCCAGCCACATTGAGTACACTTGAGACGAGGTCAGCCGCTACGATCTCTACCTCGAGAACCAGTGTGACCTCCACGAGTCGATGGAGGAGTGGGGTGAGATATAGATGAGTGTTGGAGGAGAGCCGGAGATTGAGGTTTGGGAGCATCTGGGGGTGGTGCCACCTTCAATAACATGGAGCAAACATCGGACAAAGAGGGAATGGTGTAGGAGAGGATCTGAGCCCTGATGTTGTGGAGATGAGGCAGAACACAAGTCATCATCATGACAATACCAACAACCACTTTTTGAGCACGTTGGACAGATAGATCTGCAATTGGGGGTTGATGTTGAATCAAGGCCTCAACTAATGTTTAAGACCGAGCAACAAAGAAGATAGGTGGCCATCAACCCCTGAGTCGAGAGACTGAAGATCTGTAATGATGTCATACAAGTGTTGGAGGTTGTCCTTGCCGAAATAGAGGGAATGAAATTCATCCCACATTGTCTTTGTTGTTTTATGATACATCAAAATTCGATAAGGTTCACTATCCATTGAGTTGAGGATCCACGACTGGACCCGTCCATCATCACGAATCCAATCCTCAGTAGGTGCAAAAGGGATGACCTTAGTAAGATGATGCAAAAGACCCTTGGTCTGAAGGACAAAACGAACATAATACAATAGGGGGTGTTGCACGAGCGAGGAGGGAGGGAGCTGCATCATCCAAGGCAAAGGAGAACAACCAACAATCTCTTCCTGGTTAGGGTGCTACGGCAATAAGCGACAAGAAGCTGGGGTTAGGAGAGGCAGAGAAGCAGAGACAAGAAGCAGTGGTTGCGGCAAAGAAGCAGTGACAAGAGGCTGCGACTAGCAGCGGCCTGGATCTGTGGCAAAGAGATGCGGTTAGCTGCGGCAAGGAAGCAACAGTTGCGGCAAGGAAGCAGCGGATGCGGCAAGGAAGCAGCGGATGCGGCAAGGAAGCAGCAGATGCGGCAAGGAAACAGCGGATGCGGCAAGGAAGCAGCGGATGCGGCAAGGAAGCAGCGGATGCGGCAAGGAAGCAGTGGCAAGGGGTTGCGGCTAGCGGCGGCTAGGATTTGCGGCAAGGTGTTGTGGTTAGCGGCGACAAGGAATCAACGGTAAGGAGTGGCGATTAGGATCTGCGGCAAGGAAGCGAAGGCGAGCAGCGACTTGAAGCAGTAGTAAGGTGCGGCTAGGAAGTAACAGTTTAGGGAGCAACAATAAGCTGTGGATAGGAGGCAGCGACAAAGTGCGGTAAGGAAGCAGTGGTTTAGCGGCAAGGTGCAGCAAGGGCAGACGACTTGGCGACCAGGATAGGTGGAGCGGGAGCCCAGTGGGCCCCAGAGAAATAGTATATAATGAGAGGGAGAGGGGCAAAGGGAACCAAAGAAGCTAGGAGGCAAAACACAGGAAAACTAGTGGTTAGAAAATTTTTAACCGCCCAAAGAGCCGGAACAGGGAGCTGGACAGGTCAAAGCAAGATCTAAAGCAAAGTTAGGATCACTTTGGCTCTGATACCATGTAGAAAGATACGAAAACTAAAGAGAATTAAAATATAATTTTATTTATATCTTCAAAATTGTGTGTTTTCATACATGTATTTGTACACTTATATAGGAGGAGAGAGAAGAGAGGAACTCTCAATCTAAGATGTGTGACTAAATCTTAAAGAGGTAGAGGAAGAGAGAACAAAATGAGCCTTATTATGGACCTTTACACATACTTCCTTTAACACTATCAAATATTTCTTTTTCGCTTTGCAATCCTCTCTAATTCACATGTCCCATTCCTATGTGCTACAGTTGTGTAACATCCATATCGATACCTATGATGAAGAAGACTCACTTATATCAATAACTACAATCTTAACTGATAAAGTCCATAAATCTTCTTAACCTTCTCACAGCCATAGCACCATTCAGAATTTTTATCACACTGTTTACACCATAAATGTATACCCAAGAATCGAACATCTTGAATTAAGAATACATTATAGTTGTGTTAACTGTCAAAATTATGTCACAATTGAAATCATTAGAACCATCACAAAAGACACTAGCAGTAACTATTTATCATGTCCCTAGAATTGCTATTATGCCCCTTAATAACTTCTTCCTCTATGGAATTTTTTAATGTGTAACAAATCTTTTTACGTGTTGACTTCAACAGAAACTTAGCCCTCAAGGCATACTTATTTTCTATATTCCTTCTTATTAGATCACAACACTCATTTTCCATTCCAAAACCCAAGTCAAATATATGAAAGACGATGTGATTGGACCGTCTGGATAGGCGGTGTGGGACTAATCTTGGCATGCCCTTTTTTAGTTCATGCTGAACCGTAGCCCCCTCAGCGTGAACCTACCTATGACACCATGTTAACCACCACACCCATTTTCAATTCTAAAACCTGGGTCAAAGCTAGGAGAGACAGACCCTATTATAAGCATGAGTGGACCGTCTAGGTAGGCGGTGTGGGATTAATCTTGGCTTACCCTTTTTTGGGTTCATGCTGGACCGTTAAACACTTCCACTAAACACCAAATCACCAGCTTAGCTCTTCCCATAAATTTCTGAGGCTATTTTTAATTCTCACCACTATAAGGAATCTTTAACATCATTAACACAAATAGTCTCTACAATAGAGGATGGTATTTGTAGAAATCAATGAGCCAACCTTATATATACTTCTTCATTGATTAAATACAAGTGAGAATACAAATATATAGGAGAAGAGAAGAAGAAAGAATCCTATACAATAGATGTGGGACTAAAGGAGGAGAAAATGGGCCTATAAATGGGCCTTTACATCATTTATCCTTATGCCTTATAACACTCCCCCACAAGCTGGAGCGTACAAGTCGTAGGCACCAAGCTTGGACAAGAACTGATAATATAATTTTTGAGATAAAGCCTTGGTAAGGATGTCAGCAACTTGCCTAGACG
Source organism: Platanthera guangdongensis (assembly GCA_039583875.1). Classification (NCBI taxonomy): domain Eukaryota; kingdom Viridiplantae; phylum Streptophyta; class Magnoliopsida; order Asparagales; family Orchidaceae; genus Platanthera; species Platanthera guangdongensis. The sequence goes on from CM077152.1 coordinate 21,273,448, forward strand.
CAAGAACATGATCAAGCTTTAGCACCTTTGATTGAACCTTTTCCCGAACAAAGTGAGAATCAACCTCAATATGTTTAGTCCGCTCATGGAACACAGAATTCTTCGCAATATGCATCGCAGCTTGACTGTCACAAAGCAACGTCGATGGTGAGGACAATTTGACTCCCAAATCCATTAGAAGACTTTCTAGCCATGTTAGTTCAGATGTAACGGCAGCCATCGGACGTTATTCAGCTTCAGCAGACAAGCGGGCAACCACTGTCTGCTTCTTACTCCGCCATGTGATAAGATTTCCTCCAAAGTAAGTGCAAAAACCAGTAGTTGAACGACGATCATCCAACGAGCCCGCGTAGTCCGCATCAGAGTATGCAATAAGAGAAAGGGAGGAAGATGGCTTATACACAAGTCCTTGCCCAGGAGAAGTCTTCAGATATCTGAGAATCCGTTCCACTGCCTGAAGGTGGGAAACCCGTGGGGTATGCATGAACCAACTAACCACTCCTACCACAAATGATATATCTGGTCGCGTAACGGTTAGGTATATCAGTTTTCCCACAAGACGACGATAGTATTCTGGATTTGGAAGTAGAGAGTCAGCCTCAGATCCCTGAGCACACAACTTATGGTTGACTTCCATCGGGGTTTCCGCTGGATTGCAACCTGAGAGATCAGCATCTTGCAGAAGGTCAATGCAATACTTACGCTGAGATAAGACAAGGCCATCAGGTCGTCGTGCTATCTCTAGTCCAAGAAAATATCGAAATTTCCCAGATCTTTGATTTGAAAGATAAAGTTCAAATGTTGCTTAACCTGTTGTATCCCAACGGAGTCATCACCAGTGATCAGAATATCGTCCACATAGACAAGAAGTATTGTAGTCCCCGTTGATTGGTGACGAGTGAAGAGAGAGGGATCTGCCGAGCTTTGCTTGAAGCCAACCTCACAAACAGCCTTGTTGAATTTGTCAAACCACGCCCGTGGAGACTGTTTGAGACCATAAATGGATTTGCGAAGTAAACAAACATGGGACTCCTCCGTGGTCTCAAACACGGGAGGTTGTTGCATAAAACAATTTCAAGAAGATCGTCATTCAAAAAGGCATTTTTGACAACCAGCTGGTGGAGAGGCCAGTAGTGATGAACAGCTAAAGAGAGCAAGACCCGAACCGTATTTAGTTTCGTGACTGGGGAGAACGTTTCCTCATAATCAAGCCCGTACTGTTGAGTACATCCCTGTGCCACAAGCCGAGCCTTTAAACGATCAACTGTCCCATCCGCGACATGTTTGACTGTAAAGATTCATTTGCAGCTAACACAACTGTGACCAGGAGGAGGAGACACAAAATCCCAAGTATGGTTACCCCACAGAGCAGTCATTTCTTCATCCATGGCGGCACGCCACGCCGGATGCTGGAGAGCTTCCTGCACAGTGTTTGGTATAAAAATAGAGGAGAGAGAGAGCAAAGGTAAGGAGAGGCGGAGCGAGGCGGAGAGAGGCGGAGAGAGGCGGAGAGAGGCGGAGAGAGCCGAGGTAGAGAGACATAGTTGTCCATGGCATGTGCTGTCGAGGAGGAGGCCGAATCAACAGGCCGCGAGATTACACCGGTAGAGGGAAGCTGACGCAGGGCGTCTGGACAAGGAGGACGACGGGTGTTTACTTGAATGACAGGAGGTTTGGAGACGACTGGTGGTGTTGGGGGGACCGGGAGGAGAGGAGATGTGGACTGGTGTTGCAGAGGGGTAGGGAGAATTGGCGGAAGTGGAGATATGACGGGTATGATGGGGCGAGGTAGTGGAGGAAGAAGGGGATCAGAAGGGGTGGAGTGATATGGTTGGTCTTCTTGTAAGGAGACATCAGCAGACACAATCACCTTACCAGTGCTCGGAGAAAAACAGACATACCCCTTCTGAGTGCGGGAGTACCCAACAAACATAGCTTTGGTAGCACGAGGGGCTAGCTTGTCAATGAAAGGACCAAGGTGGTGGACATAACAGGTACATTCAAACACACGAGGTGTGAGAGAGAAGAGAGTTATGGATGGGTAAAGGAGAGTAATGGGTGCCACAAAGTTGAGGACAGACGAAGGCATGCGATTGATGAGATGACAAGCAATAGAGACGACAAAGTTCCAGTAGAGGGGAGGAACCTGCATTTGGATCATGAGAGATCGAGCCACATCAAGGAGGTGGCGATTTTTTCGTTCCGCTACGCCATTCTTTTGAGGCGTATAAGCACACGGAGTCTAATGTAGAATACCGAACTCAGTGTATAGGTTGGAGAAGGTGCGACCAGTATATTCGCGAGCATTGTCCGTACGAAGAGTTTTGACACATGTAGAAAACTGAGTGCGCATTTCCGTAAGAAACGCACAGAACGTAGTCGTGAGTTCGGTACGATCACGAAGTAAGTAAAACCAGGTAACACGCGAGTAATCATCTATAAAGGTAACAAAGTACCGATGCCCCAAGACACTAGGAACCTTATAAGGCCCCCAGATATCAGAATGCACGAGGGAGAAAAGAGAATTGCTCCGAGTGCATGAAGGAGAAAAGGAGACACAGTGTTGTTTACCGAAGATACAAGATTCACAAAAGAACTCTTGGAGAGAGACAGTAGGAAGAGCTTTCTTGAGAATTGGTAGAGGGGCATGCCCAAAACGTCGATGTCAATCAGTGGTGGAGATAGAAGTGAGAGCAGAGGCGAGAGCAGTGGGAGGAACGTCGAAAAGATATTGCCCATTAGACAGTCGCCCTCTACCAAGGATAGTCTGCGTCAGTCGATCCTGCACCACAAAGGAAGAGCGTGAGAAAGTAACATAGCAATCAAGTTCTTGTGTAAGACGGCTAACAAAAAGAAGGTTAAAAGGAGAGCCCGGAACATAAAGAACCGAGGATAAAGAAAGGGAAGGAGTGAGAGACAGATTTGCATCATCAGAAACCGGAAGAGTGTCACCATTGGCCGCAGTGATGTGCTTGGGGTAAGCTGTATCCAAATATTTGGGCGGCTGCTGCGCAGAGAGATGGTGTGTACCACCAGAGTCCACAATCCAGTGAGAGTTGTGTGAGAGGCACGATATACCTTCCGGGAAGATCGAGGCCACGGAGCCAGAGGAGGGACGAACTGCCTCTTGAAGCCGATGGAGGTGAGCACATAACGCAGCAATCTCAACAGCAGTGGTGGAGGCAAAAGCCATAATTCAGATCAGTGACGAGCCACAGAAACCAGCGATCACAACCAGCGGACAGAACCAACGGACAGCGAGGCAAAACAGGGAGGTCGCCCAGTCTCGGTGTCAAGACACCAGCGGGTAAGAGCACGCGACCAAGGGGCGGAGCCCGCCGCGGGTAGAGAAAAGTGGTCACGAGAAGAGAAGGCCGCCACAGGCAAAGACAGAAGCCACGGGAAGCGAACAATGCGGTTTGTAGAAACAGGACGCACCCAAGCGGAGGCAGAGCGGTTAAAAGGAGCAGAGAAGGCGAGCGTATAGAAGAGGTCGCCGAGACTTGGAGAAGAACCCGTAAATGAGAGAGCAAGGAGAGCTCTTGCACAACAAGCCCGCGTGATTTCAAAAGTGGTCGCAGCGGGTAGTCACAACAACAACAAGAGCAGCGGTGAGAGGACTAGGCGGGTAGAGGACTAGGCCGCCGAGAGGTCAAGCAGCGGATAAACGGGGAGACCGCACGTGAAAACCAGAATCAGACAGCAGGCAGGCCGCACGGTCTGGGTGATAAGCCACCAGCGGCAAGAAGTCGAGACCTGAATGCTAAGCCCGGAGCGGTTAGGGAGACCGCTGCGATTAACCGACCACGATGCTAAGCCGGACACAAGAAGTCCGCACGGTCAAAGTGAATACACCAGCGACAGGGGAAGATGTCATGACCAAGTGCGGAAATCGTCGCGGATAGAGAAGCCGCAGGAAGAGAGGAAGGCACGCGGTTAGAAGAAGTCGCAGCGACTAACCACGAGTAGAAGGAGGTCGCCGTGGGTAGGAGTTGCCGCGGGTAGAGGAAGCCGCACGGGAGAAGAAGAAGAAAACAGAGAGAGGCCGCGAGCAAAGAGGGGAGCTTGCGGCGAGAAGAGAAACAAGCCGCGCGGGTAGAGAGGAAACCGCGCGGGTAGAGAGGAAGTAGGAGAGGGCCCCACTAGAGAGAGAACTCATATAAAGGAGAGAGAGTAGAGAGAAAGAAGGTGGAGGCCACAGGATAGGAGGAGGGGAAGAGAGAGAGGAGGGTAGAGAAATCGAAGTCGCGCGGGAAGAGAAGGAAAGACCGCCTGGTTAGGAAAAAAAGCGAGACTGTGCCTAGCTCAAGCAGAGTAAGGTCGGGCGGTTAGCAGAGAGACCGAGTCCCTCTGATACCATGTAGAAATCAATGGGCCAACCTTATAGATACTTCTTCATTGATTAAATACAAGTGAGAATACAAATATATAGGAGAAGAGAAGAAGAAAGAATCTTATACAATAGATGTGAGACTAAAGAAGGAGGAGGAAATGAGCCTATAAATGGGCCTTTACATCATTTGTCCTTATGTCTTCTAACAGTATTTACAAAATTTTCATATGAGACCGGTAAGGAATATAACATAATTAAGGCTTGATCCTCTACATAAATCTCAATGTTTAAATTATTTAACTCGGGAAAAATGTGATTAAAAAAATAAATGTGATCTTTAACAAGCATAAACTCCATCATTTGAGGAGTATATAGCACTTGCTTCAAATGAAATCTATCGTAAGAGACCTAGGCACATACTGACTACTGAACGACAATCCAGCTAAAGTAGCCTCCTCATTTAAGTCTCTAAGAACCTCATCTGCCAAATACAATTGAATTGATGTATAAGCGCAATTCAATAAATTCCCCTTCTCTGAATGACTGAATTTATGGATGAAAGCATATTATTCAACGCCTTCAGCAAACCCCCAACAATGAATTGATGTATAAGCACAAAGTATGTTTATTCGCATACCACCATGACATAAACTCAATTTGTTTAATAAAATATTATACTTCAGTGCTAACATTTCTAATAGAATTGAAAAATGATACAAATACAACCTCCTGGACACACATTTCCCTATGACTATGTAGCACAAGGACATTAACGTACTTTGTATGTCTCACTCTCTATATAAAAGAGTGGTAGCATCTCTTTATGTTTTATCTTTGAGATCTTGTGACTGTTAGGCTCTCCTAGATGAGACCGGCTCTTCGGGTGAACCAAACTTCAAGAGTTTCAATCAAGCTTGTCTCGACATCTGTATCCTTGTTTTGTGTTCAATCTTAAAATTTCAATTCTTCATAGGGTGCAACCATCGATTAGACAAACCTAGCCCTTGTTTAGGGTTTCCGTCGAGACCCTAATTGACGCAGAATCCTTGTTCCATCCTGCACCCGCCCGATTCCGCATTTTCCTCCTGGTTCGATTTGCTCTAGTTAGACTTCTACGAGCACGTCAACCCAATTGTGGTCTTTCTGACGCATCCTGTCTCGTGTTCTTCCAGCTGAGTTCCCTCCAGCGCAACACTTCGACCTCGTCGACCTTCGAGCGCCTACGTCGACATTCCATCGGTCTTCTAGTGTCTTCGTCTGCCTCTGGTCGGCCCGCTTGCACTTCCTTTTGATTCCAACAACCCTCTAGTTTTCCAGCGCCTCCTCATTTTAGATGCCCTTTTGCAATTTTTGCAGCCGTCTGACGACCCTCCAAGGCCTTCAACACCTCCTCCCACGCACCACCAACTGTGTCAGGCCTAGCGCTGGCTTTTTTAGCAGCTCAGCGCAAATTCAAGGGCTTAGTCGTCACCCACCAAGCCCGTCCTTGCCTTGTAGTTGATGTCTCCCTTCAGCCCCACTATTCTATGCCCCGGACAAGTTTAATGGTCCTCCACACCGACGAGGACGCCTCCGCCTCTGCCTCCATTAACACTTAACACATTGATTAACTCGAAGCGTGACTTAAGGATCTCACTCTGCTCCTTCGAGAGCTCGCGTCCACGGCGATAAATCACCCCCGTCCCTTCCGCACCACCTCCGCAAGTCCGCAACCCCCTCGGCCCGTCTAGGACTGCATGAGGTTTCTCCACCCCACTACAGACATCCACCCTACTCATCTTCGTTAGATTGAGACTCATGTATTTGATGACACTGAACGCCTTGATTGGATCGCCCGCGCCGAAAAGTTCTTCGACCTTCAGTCCACCATCGCCAACTAAAGGCTCCCCTGGCCGTGATCTATATAGAGGGTTCGATGCTTCATTGGGTGCATTAGACGTGACAGAAGGTTCTTGATCTCTTTTGACCCACGTTGAAGGACGAACTCCACCATTATAACGGATGCCAGATGGGCAATGCCTGTAACACTCCTTCCCAGTTTTACAAAAAAATCAGCCGTTCAACCGGGTCAGCGATACAAAGAAAACTAGAAAACAGTATTAAAACTAGTACACAACAGGTAATAAGAAGAATACTGAGAATTTAAACTTACAACGAAAGCTATGAAAGAAAACTAAGGGTAACCACATACCTTCATAAACTGGATTCACAAAGCCACTAAACATGAATTAAGATGAAAGAACTGAAAATCTGAAATAACATAACAAGTCTGATACATGATATTTCAACATTAACCATATACAGTATCCAAGGTTACAAATGTATACTGAAATAAAAGAAAAATGAAAAGGAAACCAGCTACAAACTGATACCACAAGGACGCTCATCCTAGGCGTAGTTTCCCACCTGGGTCACCTGTAAAAAACATTGCCCACTAGGGGTCAGAGTAAGGAAAAATAACTCCTATTGACAATAAAACATTTTCTTAAATGATGAATGCATGCCCTTTGAAAAATAGTTTTGTTCATTAGAAATCTTTATGCTAGATGACATGCACGCGTTTACAATGCTTCCTGGTCAACAAACATATTTGTTCTACGTTCATGAACCTTCATTTTATTTACCCAAGCCCCGACGTTCACTAACTAGTGTGCTGTCTCACGTCAGGTCCATGCTTGAGTTCTAGGTGGCTTCTAATCTGCACTTCTACTTGAAAGGCTCTAGGCAGAGTAGCTCCTAACGCGTAACTGAAATCTGACGACCCGAGACCATCTTACGAACTCAATTGTCCCGGTGTCGCGCGGACACGGTCTCAAATCTACTAACTGTCTCAAAGGGGAGTCAACTCTCAAGACTCTACTGCTCATCGGGTACCATATGCCTTATGAGAAAGGTAGCGCGCCTCTGCCTATCAGGAGGAGACTTATGCGTGCTTACTGACCCTTTTCGGTTTAATGCTACTCTGCTTGGGACATCTCTTTTGGTGTACTACTGAGCGACCCTTGCTTTTCTTGTGATCGGCTATAAGGGACATTCACGCCCTTAATTAGACAAATTTATAAACTTACGTACACGTATAAAGATTTCGTATCTAACGCTAGTATACATGATCTGACAATTCGGGTCTTGGAGCAGGGTGTCATCCTACACCTTTTTCGCGAACGTTTTCCTACCGCCACACCTTTCTATGCATGATTATGATGCTTGTACAAAACTTATACATGTGTATATAAAATAATTTTCTTGATACGTCTAACTAGTAGGGATTAGATTTCCTTACAGTGGTGATGCGGCGCTCGTACACTCGGCGTGACGACATTTGCTTTTTCGAAGAAAATCTGACTACTGCGGACTTCCAGACCTTGCCCCGAGGCCACCAAAAATCTGCACCCCAAGACAAACCTAAATTACACATTTTTACCTTTAGCGTTACCGGTAAAGGAAACTCAAAATGGCTAGAGTAAACAAATGAAGGACCACATAGTGTAGTACCTCTATGTGAGAGCGATTAAGACTCACAACGCGATCAACTCCAGATCTGCGGTGGATCTAGTACTCCATCCCTAATTAGGGCAAGAGAAAATGAGAAAAATGAGAAAAATAGTTAGAATCAACTTCCAATTAGAAGAATTTCCACGAAGAAATGGAGAAAAATAAGGAACTAAACTCACCGAGATCAAAACGTTGCCCTTGCACCCTTGACTTCCACCGGAAGGGATGAAATCGCTCTCCTACAGCACAGGAAAGGAGAAGGGATCACGCCGGCGCCCGTAGAGGAAGGAGGAAGGGCTTGCGCTGAGGAACAGAGCGGGGGAGGCGTCGCTAGGGCTGCGGGAGGCAGAAGGCGCGACTTGGGGAAGAATCGGAGTCGGCAGAGGAGGTCTGCGGTTTTCTCCCGTGAAAGATGGTTTACGGGATTTAAGTTTACGGGGCCGCATCTTTTAACAATCGGCAGGGTGCGGTTTTGATAACCGCCCCCTTTTTCCCACCCAAAGAGGTGAGATTTGCTATACGCAACCCACTCTTATAAGGCCACTCCACATTAACACCTTTTGAAGATAAAAATTTGCTGCGCTTCGCTACAAAATTAAAATGCGTCACACAATCCTTACGACTGGCATAAATCACTAATTAACGAACGCGATTTTTCAACATACTAACATTGTACCTCGACGACGCTCTGTCTCGATCAAAATCCTTCGCGATTTGACCCTACAATTTAAATAAATTTTGAGTCAGATTACGAATGTTACAATGCCTACGAGCGCTTCAGCTTCGTGCACCATTCCGACACCATGGACACCCACATTGACGAGTTCATTGAGGTCGATACACATGCACCCAGCCCAACTCCCGACCATTACCTGGGGTACTTCCTTGGGGATCTACAACCCCACCTTCGGGCGTGCATCCGAGTTCATAATCTGACTACTCTTTGCTATGCCATGGAGCAAGTTGCCTCGATGAAGAACTCTACACATCCCAACAGTCCTCGTCTGCCAACCACACCAGTCGGAACCACTACCGTCGTTGCCGCCAAAATCTTCGCCGCCTCTTCCCAGCATGGATCACCTACCCCTGCATGGGCCCCTGCTGCTAGGCCCGCCTCCGCTAGTTCATCCAGCCCCTCCTACATTGATGCCCGGACGACTCCATTGCTTATCTCAAGGGCAACACCTCGAGGTTCGCCGCAAGGGCGCTTGCTTTCACTATCAGCAACCATACTCGCTCACCCAGGTTTGCGCTTTCAAAGACTTGTGCGTGATGGTTGAAGCTAAAGATGACAGTCCTAACTTCGGAAACTTGGATCCTCTAACATTCGCGGATGAGCCCTAAAGATCTCGACCTTGAGGACAAGGTCATTTTTTGGGAGGGGAGTGTTGATACGGATACGACCATCTGGACATACGTCTCCCTCAGCATCTGTAGCCCAAGGGAATTATCTTACTTGGTATCTCCCACTCCCTGTATATAGGAGTGGTAGTGCCTTTATGTTTTATCTTTGAGGTCTTGAGAGTGTTAGATTCTCCTAGGTGCAAGAGACTCTTAGGGGGAACCAATCCTCAAGAGTTTGGGTAAGGCTTGTCTCGACATATGTATCCCTATCTTACAATTTCAATTCTCGATAGTGTGCAACTATGAGAAAAAGACCACTGAATCAAAATCCATGAAATTGATCCAACCTTGTCATAATACCAATTATTGAAAAAGGATGTAATCTAATAAAATAAAAATAGAAAACATAACTGAATAATAATGGATTTTTAATATAGGATAAGGAGATTATAAATTACAAAGATGGAATTTACTTACAAAACTCAAACTCAACTCAAGTCTTCTTCCTCTAACCACACCACTGTACTGAGAAAACTAGGAAACACGAAGAAATTCTGCTTCACAGATAAATTAATGATTCCACATACTTTATCATTTCGGCATCTACAAGAAAAAATGGAATTGGAATGGCGGAGGCTTCCTCACTACACTCAGGACCTATCTTACTATCTCTACTGCGACTAGAACTTCATCCTTTTAATCGGCTGAACTAGAAGTTGGACCGATGCCTACTTGTCTGCCAAAATTCAACAAATTAGCTGGTAAAAAAGGAGAATAAAATATAGCCATGAAGGGATTTATTGGTGTTGGAACCATATTTCAGTTGCACCATATGCAATCCAAAACACTATATACTTCATCCTGGAGTCCAATATTTTGTACAATTTAATTTTTTTTTTGTTTAAATGAGCTCATAACACATCAGACAGAAATGTATAAGTCGTTAAAAGGACTCGAAAATAAAACTAATTAGTAAAGATCAACCGGATTTGAAAAAAAGGTTGCCAACATGCTAGTATTTGGCCAAAGGCAGGCTAACTTTTAACATCAATTAAATGAGTTGACTAGTTTAATGGCATTTATAATTAAGAAATTTCCATCTCTGTAACTTATGTGGATCATAGAAGTCCATTAATCTGATATGATTAGTAAAATTTTTGTTTGCAAATTTTATAACGACTTCAGTCCTATACCAATTACAATTTTCAATCAAAGAGAGCACATTAAATTACACAATAACAATTTTCTGCATAACTACCAACTGTCTTCCCAGATTGCTGTGTATTTGACCATCTGAATAATCAAAAGAATGAAATATTGCCTGAAAATAAGTTAGGAAGTGTATAAACTTAAGAAATCTTAAAACTCAACCTCAAGGCCCAGTTCACAAGCTTTCTTCGCAACCAAAGCAGCTCCAAGCATCACACTAGGATTTGAAGTGTTTGTGCAGCTGGTTATTGCGGCTATGACAACATCACCATGTTTTATTTGAGTTGGCTCCCCCTTGAAAGTAAAATCCACAACCTTCTTTTGAGATTCCTTTGGTATAGCAAAACCCTGGATGACCGTAGAAATGAACTATCAAGTTGGAAACACAGAATTGCATTTGACAACAAAGAAAAACAATAAGGTTAATGTGAACACATGCAATTACTATGTTGAGTGGAAATTTTTTTTTAAAAAAGAAGAGAGTTAATAATAACATACTAAATTTGTTGAAATACTTTCAATCATGTCTCTACTCATTCATACTCTGCTAAAATCATCTCCATTATCACGTATGAATTATTTGCTTTATAAAAAGGATGATTTTCACTGATTTACTGGGTTCTAAATCTAAAAGTAAATATGAAATGGTAGAGCATGTGAAGGAGGACGGATCTAACAAAGTACATGTCAACTATATGAATGAGAATTTATCTGACAGATAAACTCGCAACAATGAGAATTATAAATAATATGGCACAACAATCATAATAGAGTAGAGTTCCTATTGAGGGAACAAACAATGTATTACACATCTGAGAGTGCTAGAAAAAAATTACTTGAATGAACAAAATTTGGCAAGTCGCGGGATAATATTGGCAAAAAGAACATGATGCAGACTAAATTGGAAAATACTTTGAATTAAATTAAGAACCTTAAATATTATTTTAACTATGCTAAATTCCAGAGAGAGAAGGAACTTTGATATGAGATCTAAACATAAACTATTTAATTAGACATTTAACGAGAGAGAAAACAGGATTTAACATGCGGTGAGAGATTCACAATTGACAAATAAGTAAATGTGAGAAATGACGATAACGGAAGAAGAATGATGCACAAACAAATTCAGATTTGATCACTTAAAATTAAATTGCATGATTAAATCCTAAAGGAGAGAGAGTTTGTTAATTTCCCAGTACAGATTGTCATAATCTGGGAATGAGGGATTCGGCCAACAAAAGAAAAAATAGTGGAGGGGTCGAAGGTTTGGAGGGCTCGGTTAAACATAACAGGGACAAGGAGGTTTCAATAGAGGAAAACTGTGTGCTCGCGCGCGCGCGCGCGCGTGTGTGTGTGTGTGGGGGGGGGGGGGTGGTGGAAACTAATGAAGCCCGTGTGAAATTTAAAAAGTTATTTAATGTAATTAAATATAACACCCCAACGGAAAAACTCCCAAATTTTTTTTAAAAAACCATTTCAGATTTTAAATTGTCAGATTTAAAACTCAGGCAATTAAAAATGAGTTAACCTGCTTGCATACCATTACCTTGGCTGAAGTAGCAAGAAATTATAGGGTTTGTGAAATCTCATGCGTGGAAATAATTGGACGGGTTGGAATCGGAGGCGCGACAATAATTTTAGCAAAAAAGTAAAATAGGCGGAGTGGTGTTAGAACGAATGTTGCAAGACGTTCAGGGCGAAAAGAAGTTAGAACAATAAAAATTCACAAGGAGACATGGGGTTTCCATGCGTGTGTGGCACCGGGTGAAAAGTGCGGCCACGTGAAGGTGGAGGAATGAAGGTGTTAGGGAGAAACTACTAAGGAGCAACTAAGAGAGAGAGATCTAGGGATTAAGAGAAGATTTAGGGTTAGGAAGAAGAAGGAGGCTACCTGATCATACTCTGCATAAACCCCCAAAGGGGGCTGCCCGGATATATTTATATCCGGGCCTGGAGGGGCCGGCCGGCCCCTCCCAAGGGGGCTGAACCCGCCTGGTTCAGCCCCTGGCCGGCCGGTTCACTGATTGGGGGCTGAACCGGAAGGTTCAGCCCCGTTGTTTAGCGCATCCTTGCTCCTCCGAACATAGTGGCGACCCATAAAGCGTAGCGGGGGCGTAACATTCCCCTCCCCATCAAGAACCAACTTGTCCGCAAGGTGGTAATCCGGGTAGAGCTCCTTGAAATCGAAGAAGTCTACCCAAGAGTTGTGTGCTGGCGGCAGATTCTTCCACTGGACCAAGAGCTCGGGCCGGTATTCCGTGCCCCGAATCTTCCACCGGTGCTGTAAGATATCCTCAGGGAGCGGACGCAGCTCGCCCGCAGGCGTAACCTCAGGTAAGAAGGAACTTGGCTGGACATGCGGACCCAACTTCCGCTTGAGCAAGGAGACGTGGAATGTAGGATGAATGCGGGAACCTGCCGGTAATGCCAACGTATAAGCTACCGGCCCCACCCTGCTGATGATCTGAAAGGGGCCGTAGTAGCGCGGGGAAAGCTTATGGTTGCCACGACGAGCCACAGACAACTGCCGGTACGGCTGGAGCTTGAGAAAAACTTCATCGCCCACGGCGAACTCCCGCTCCGTGCGGTGCTTGTCCGCCTGGGACTTCATGCGTTCCTGTGTCAGGCGGAGGTTCTCCCGAAGAGTGACTAACATACGATCCCGATCCAGAAGAGCCCGATCCACCGCCGGAAGGGCAGTGCTGCCGGGCTCATAGCTGGCCAAGGTCGGAGGAGGTCGGCCGTAAACCACCTCAAACGGCGTCATCCTGCTGGCGGAATGATATGACGTATTGTAACAGTACTCTGCCCAGTGTAACCAGTCCGGCCAACTCCGAGGCTCATCCATCACAAAGCAACGAAGATATGTCTCGACACCCCGATTGAGGACCTCCGTCTGACCATCCGACTGCGGATGATTGGCCGTGCTGAAGTGTAAGCGGGTACCCTGCAACCTGAAGAGCTCCCGCAAGAACCCACTGACGAAGGTGGGGTCGCGATCCGAAATAATGGCCCGAGGAAGGCCATGCAGGCGAACAATGTCCCGAGCAAAGAGTGCGGCCACAGACTCCCCGGTATACGGATGGCTGAGGGCCAGAAAATGGCCGTACTTTGAAAGCTTATCCACGACCACCAAAATGACTGACTTGCCTTTCGACTTAGGCAGCCCATCGATAAAGTCCATGGAGACTGTGTCCCAAATAAGCTGCGGAATATCCAATGGCACGAGGAGCCCGGCCGGAGAAGAAGTCTCATATTTCTGCCGCTGGCAGATGTCACAGTGGCGAACAAACTGCTGAATGTCCCGTCGCATGCCGGCCCAAAACACGTTTGCGCGCGCCCGCTGGAGGGTCCGGAGCACCCCCGCATGTCCTCCGGTGGGAGACGAGTGGAACTCATGCATCAGAATCGTCTTCCAAGCTGAATCGGCGGGAACGACCACCCGTCCCCGATAGTATAGCCGGCCGTTACACAAGTGATAGCCGGTCGGCCCCGTCTCGCCCCGCTGTAAAGAGTCCACCAACGGCCGAAGCGTGTCGGACCGCAACACTTCCTCCTGAATATCCTCCAAAGAGTCAACCAACGGTCCCGAAATATTGGAGAGAGCAGCTCCTGGGAGACGAGAGAGGGCATCGGCGACCACATTCTCTTTGCCGCGGCGATACACAATCTCATAGTCGTAGCCCAGAAGCTTGGTAACCCATTTTTGCTGTAGAGGCGAAGAGACCCGCTGGTCCAGAAAGTGCTTCAGACTCTGGTGGTCCGTCCTGATCTTAAAGTGCCTGCCCAACAAATAGGGCCTCCACACAGCCACCGCGTGAATGATGGCCAACATCTCCTTCTCGTAGGCCGAGAGACCCAAGGTACGAGGAGCCAGGGCCTTGCTGTAGAAGGCTATTGGCCGCCCGCCTGCATCAAAACCGCCCCGATGCCGACCCCCGACGCATCGGTCTCCAGAACGAACTCCTTCGTGAAATCGGGTAGGGCAAGCACGGGTGTGGAGGTCATGGCCCGTTTGAGGGCCTGAAATGCCTCCTCCGTCTCCTCAGTCCAAGAAAAGGAATCCTTCTGCAGCAGCTGGGTCAATGGCCGGGCTATCTTCCCATAATCCTGGACAAACCGTCGGTAGTACCCGGTGAGGCCCAAAAAACCCCGCAAGGCCCGGACTGTCACCGGTCGCGGCCAGGACTGCATACTCTGAATCTTCCGTGGATCGGCTCGAACACCCTGACCGGAAACCAAATGGCCCAAATACTCCACCTCCTCCTGCCCGAAGGAGCACTTGGAACGGTTGGCATAAAGATGGTGTTGGCGAAGTCTCTCAAGGACCTGCCCCACGTGGTGCACGTGGTCCTCCCAGTTGGCGCTGTAGATAAGGATATCGTCAAAGAAAACCAGGACGAACTCCCGCAAGAAATCTCTGAATATCTCGTTCATGTTGGCCTGGAATGTCGCAGGCCCGCCAGTCAGTCCATTGGCCATAACCAAAAACTCATAATGGTCGTCATGCGTCCGGAACGTCGTCTTATGAACATCCTCCTGAGCCATCAAAATCTGATAATAGCCGGAACGAAGATCCAGCTTGGTGAATCGTTGCGCCCCATGCAGTTCATCCAGTAACTCTTCGATGTGAGGAATCGGGAAATTATCTTTGACAGTAGCGCCGTTCAAGGCCCGGTAGTCCACGCAGAATCTCCAAGACCCGTCTTTTTTCTTGACCAGAATGATAGGAGCCGAGAAGGAGCTCGTACTCGGCCGAATGATGCCGGCCTCCAGCATCTCGCGGACACTCCGTTCAATCTCCGCCTTTTGCACGTGTGGGTAACGGTACGGCCGAACATTCGTCGGCTCGGCATCCGCCTTGAGCGGAATACGGTGGTCTCGAAACCTCGGCGGTGGCAAAGTACGTGGCTCCTGAAAAACATCAGCATAATCTGTCAGAAGTAACTGTAACTGAACCGGTACCTCAGAAGGCGTGGAATTGCCGGTCTGGACCTCCCGAAGGACGGCCATCAGCTGTCCGTCCCCGCTCAACCGCTGCAAGCTGCGAAGAGAAACCTCCTTAACAGGAGATGACATGATCCCTTGCAGGCAAAACTGTTTTTCTCCGTGCCCAAACTCCATAGTCATTTGTTTCCAGTCAAACGTCACCCGCTGTAACTGGCGCAACCACTGAACTCTCAGCACCATGTCTGAGCCCCGAATAGGTAACAGGTAGACGCCAGTCCTTCCCACATAGTCACGTATCCGCATTTCCACACCCCGCAACACCCCCTCGCACTGCAGCCTGCTGCCATCCGCCACCATAACGTGAAAGGCAGCTCCCCTGTCAATCACGTGCCCAACTCGTCGTGCCACATCAGGATGTATGAAGTTGTGGGTACTCCCACTGTCCACCAGAATGGTAACTCTTTCTTGGGCAATCCAGCCCGCCAGCCGCATAGTAAGCGGGGGAGCGCAACCCTCAAGAGCATGTATAGAAACCCCGAACTCAGTTTCCTCCACATCTACCTCCAGCTCCTCATCCGGAGCCGGCTCTTCCGCGTCTTGATGCAACATGAACACCTGTATCTTCTGGCATTTATGACCTGGCACAAACTTCTCGTCGCAGTTAAAGCACAGACCCTTCTCCTTTCGGGCGGATAACTCACTCCAAGATAACCGAGTCACAATCGGCTTGGTACCCGTAGGCTGCTCCCGTCGTGCTGCGGTCGCAGGGGTCAAAGTCGGCCTACTCATGGTGCGAGCCCTCTGCCGGTTGAACCTCTCCTCCTGTATACGAGCCAAGGTAATCGCGTGGTTCAATGATCGAGGCATGAGTGCTTGCACCTCGTCACGAATGTGCTCCTTGAGACCAGATATGAAACAGCTGTAGAGTGTCCGCTCTGACCACTGAACCCGATTTGCCAACTTCTCGAACTCCGTACGATACTCCATCACCGACCCTTTTTGACGAAGCTTCTGAAGGAGGGCCTCAAAGTTCTCGTACTCCAATGGGCCAAACCTGGCCGAAAAACCCTCCACAAATTCCCCCCAAGGCACGTACTCCCGCCCTCGCAGGAACCACTGCGTCCATTGGAAAGCGTCGTCCTTCAAATGGAAGGACGCTAACTGCACCCACTGGCCTTCAGGCACCTCCTGGTATTGGAAAAATAGTTCCGCCTTTTGGATCCACTCCAAGGTGTCGCCGCCCTCGAACTCCGGAAAGTACATCCGAGTTAATCCGGGAGTTAAACGGTGTCCCCCCTGACCTCCTTCCCGTCTTGCGGGCTCCCCTTGCTCGAAACCGCCGTAGCCTTGATGCGGACTTGCTCCCCAAGGAGGGGGTAGTGGCTGGCCGCCCCATCCTTGGCCAAAACCGGCCACTCCCGGTGCCCCAAATCCACGAGGAGGAGGGAGGAGCCCTCCCCTTGGCTGTCCCGTAACATCGGGTGGCCGCCGAACCCCACCGGGTTCCTCCCAGCCCCGGCGCCCCTGGCCGCGACCCAGTCCCGTCTCGCCGAACCCGCCTGCCGCGAATCCGGGCGGAATCGGCCCCGCGAAGCCCCCCTGCAGCGCTGCCGAGCCCCCTGCTGGCCCGTACGCCGCCCATCCAGGGCCGCCGGACCCTCCTGCGCCGATTCCAGACGGAATGGAACCCGCCAGACCGCCGTACGCGGCTGCCGAACCCGCGTCGGGAGGATTTCCGCCCGTCCCGCCGAGTTCCGCGCCCGATCTGGCCGAATCCTCACTAGCCGGTCCTTTTCCTTTCAACAACGCCTTCAACTCCTCCATCCGGGCCTCCATCCGCCCTTCCATGGCCGCCATCGAATCGGTTAGGCCAACAACGCTCTCCTCTAAGGTTTCAATCCGTGAGGACTCCTCTTGAGTGCGAGTGGTCACCATGGACGAATGCTTTGATACCAAATGTTAGGGAGAAACTACTAAGGAGCAACTAAGAGAGAGAGATCTAGGGATTAAGAGAAGATTTAGGGTTAGGAAGAAGAAGGAGGCTACCTGATCATACTCTGCATAAACCCCCAAAGGGGGCTGCCCGGATATATTTATATCCGGGCCTGGAGGGGCCGGCCGGCCCCTCCCAAGGGGGCTGAACCCGCCTGGTTCAGCCCCTGGCCGGCCGGTTCACTGATTGGGGGCTGAACCGGAAGGTTCAGCCCCGTTGTTTAGCGCATCCTTGCTCCTCCGAACATAGTGGCGACCCATAAAGCGTAGCGGGGGCGTAACAGAAGGAGAGAGAATGCAATCCATTAAATTTAGAGAAACGTTGGGTGGAGATGTGGGTGAAGACAGGACAAGGTGAAGTGGGGTAAGATCGGCTCAGATGATAGAACTTGGAGCTCGAGAAACGAAATTGGATGGAAAGAAAAATAAATCGGTTTGTGATTGCAGCAGCACGTACCTGTGTGCACTATTTTAAATGTCCTCTGACATGTCTGTCGACATATGGTAAAACGATTTTTTTTAAAAAAAATAGATTATGTTTTTTTGCAAAATATAAGTCACTATATTCGACTTTTTCTGATATTTCGACTGACACGACATTTGAACATATCATCCGCTATTATATTTTATGTTATTTTAACTGACTAGCAATATGTCTAAAACTCTAAATCACATATATGTACTATATTATTTATTCTTAAATCAATTAGGCATATTGTTTCATTTTTTGTGTTATTATTATAATCAATTTTAAATAATTATTTCAAATTAAAATTTTCTTCTTCCTTGCTAGAAAAATGTAAAAAGATCAACATTGACGAGGACCCCTTTAATTTATAAAGGATCTCGGCTGCAAATAGCCAAAAAACCCACCATCCCCACTACCTTAGTGAGGAAAATGGGGATTACGTGGGGTTGACCAAAAGTCAACACACTAACCCCACTTGTGGCATGATCGTGTGACCGCACGTAACGACGCACGACGGCGACCCCTGGGTCGCACGAGGTTCCTTGGTCGTGCGCGCCCATGCGCATAGCCGCACGGCCACACACAATTATACGTGCTGCCGCAAGGCCGTGAGCGTCCATGTGCGCAGCCGCAAGGTCGGGTGGCACCTTGGCCACGCCGCTGCACTACAACACACCGCCGCAAGGCCGCACGCCACTGTCGCGCGGCTGCAAGGTCGCGCGGCCCCTTGGTCGCGCTGTTGTACTGTCGCGCGCCCCCATGCGGGTGGCCGCACTGCCGCGTGCCGCCACCGCGAGGTTGTAAGACCGCGCAGCTGACCCCCTTGGCCGCTCGACGACCTCTTTGGCCGCACAACCAGCCTCCACCGACCGACAACTTGGCCGCCACCCACCTTCCGCCGCCCGCCGCCCACCCTCCACTACCTCGACCGTGCAACCTCCACGCCCCATCATTCGTGTAACCATTAATTATGGGGTGTGTGTATAACATAATTCTCATAATTGATGTGCACATAGCCAATCACATAAATGTGGGTATGCTCGTAGTAAAAGATAAGGTGACGGGGTGCGAGTAACAAAAAATTCGCATGGCGGTATGCGTATCACGGAAATTCACATGACGGTATGCATATCACGGAAATTCACATGATGGTATGCGTATCACGGAAATTCACATGATGGTATGCGTATAGTATGTTATATGGTTATAGTGTGCGCATAATCATATAATCCATCATGGGTGTGCGTGTAACTTTGAAACCCACTATGGGTGTGTGTATAGCCATAAAATTACCCATACTATGTGTGCGCATAACACATTATATGGTTACGGTGTACGGATAGCCAAACACCCTAATTACTTAATTACAGAAATGCCGCCCTCAAAACCTATAAAAGGGCCCCCTATGTCATTTCATCTCACCTTGTCTCCTATGCCTGAGAGAGCTCCGGAGAATTCCCTCGAAGATCTCTCTGCGTGCTTTAAGATCATCAAAGATCTTCGAAGGCATTGGAGGATCCCTTGAAGATTTTCAACAAGTACTCGAAGATCTCCTTCCTAGCACGTTGCTTCCGACTCAACTGCTCGCAAACAGAGCACCAAGTACAGTTTCCAGATTGCACCGAGCACGTTGCTCCCGACTCCGCTGCTCAGGAACAGAGAACCAATCGCAATTTCTCGATTGCACTGAGCACATTGCTCCAGACTCCGTCGTTCGTGACCAGACAACAAGTTGTAGATTCCACTGCTTCAGATAGCTTCCGAGCACATGTTCCATCATTGTATTTCTTGCCGACTCTTACAATCCGGAAGAACCATTGTAACGAGAGGTGGCATGTCAGCTTCAAGATTAAATTCCACTGTAACACTCAAATATATAGTGAAATTTGGCCGACACGGACCTGGCCCCATGGTTTTATCCCTTTCTGAGGTTTTTCAACGTAAAAATCTTCATTGCCACCCATCAGTTTTTTTGGAGAATGTTTGCACGCTCAACCCACTCACGAGCTAGGACGATTCATTTCCGACCGGTGTGCGTGCGAGACTTCATCGAAGATCTTCGAAGGCATTCGAGGAATCCTTGAAGATTTACGGCAAGCACTCAAAGATCTCCAGCATGTTGCTCCCGACTTCACTGTTCGGGAACAGAGCACCAAGTACAGTTTCCAGATTGCACCGATCACGTTGCTCCCGACTCCGCTGCTCGGGAACAGAGTATTAGTCGCAGTTTTTAGACTACTCCAAACTCTGTTGTTCGCAACCAGAGAACAAGTTGTAGATTCCACAGCTTCAGATAGCTTCCGAGCACATCCTCCATCGAGGTGTTTCTAGCCGACACTTACAGTCCAGAAGAACCATTGTACAAAAGGTGGTTTGTCACCCTCGAGATTAAATTCCTCTGTAACATTCAAACATATAGTGAAATTTGGCCGGCACGAACCTGACCCCGTGATTTTATCCCCTTTCTGGGTTTTTGCAAGTAAAAATCTTCCTTGTCAGCCGTCAGTTTTTTTTGTGACTGTTTGCGAGCTCGACCCACTCACGAGTTAGGATGGTTCATTTTCGGTTGGTTCACAGGCGACTCGAGTTACCCGAAACAAACAAATTTATTAATTATTATTTGTATGATTTTAACATAATTTATTAAGCTTCAAAAGATTTAAAATCAATCAAAAATATTTAGATTTAAATTAAAAATATTTACTATAAACTTAGTGCTATTAAAATAAAATTATGATATAATATTAAATTTATTTTCCAATGTACCGAATTGTACTTATTAATAATATTTTATTTTGGATATGACTCATTATTCGTGTAATTATTATGTTAGTTTTAAAATTTTAAAACACGTAATTATACTTAATATGCATAAAATATATTTTTTATTTATAATCAATGGAAATCCAATATTTTAAAATTTGTCTCCGACTTTTGATATCCGACATTTAAAAACTCAATCTGATGCGTCACTACATTTGATATTTACAACCATGCATGTGTGGGGCGCGAATTGTAGAACGGGAGAGGGATAAGCTGGCAGAAAGGTGGCATGCCAGGAAAGCATGTTGAAGCGGACGGAACGTCACGAAAAGGGAATCTCGATCACAGAGTAGACCAGGGAGCTCGATTCCAGGGAGCGGAGATGCCAGAAGTGGGAGACGAGGGCGGTAGGTTCTGGTGTGGTATGCGACTGACGGAAGAACTAGACGGGGAGGAAGTGAGCGACGGCTCCGAACGACGATGCAGGAACAGACATCGCGAGTGATAAAGGAGGAGAAGGGAATCGTCGATGGTGTGCGGGGCCGGGGTCGTGGAGATCGGGGAGTAGCGGGTTGGAGAAGAACATATCGGAATATGTGGAGGAGACGAGCTAGTTGAGCTTTTGTCGAAGGCAGAAGGAACGGATGCCGCTAGTGTTGGATCGGTCGGGTTACTTGCTGTACTGTGCTTCTCCTCCAATGCCATGAGAGTTGGAGGAAGGGGAGAGTGGCTTGCCCGTGTGCTAGGGGCAAACGATTGAAGCTAGGAGTTGTTGAGGCTGGGAGTTGCTGAGGAATAGACGGTGACAGAGCGGTCCATTTTTGTGGTGATGGTGAGCCTGGGCTGCACGACAAAAATAGAGCACCGTGGTTGGAATGATGCTTGAGGAAGGAGGCAGCTACAAACCTCGTGTGTCATGGCGAAGATTTTATGCATGGTCACGTCGATCTGATCGCAATGAGCCACGAGAGGAGCCATGGAAGTTGAGTGTTCAACGGAAGTGAAGGAGATCCACAGAGGGTTCCGGTGAAAACCCTAGGTGAGCGGAAGGTCGGACCAATTGATACGCAGCAGTCGTATCAAGAATGATAACAAGGAACTTGCACTGCATAAAAGAAAACACTGATACAATCAAAATACAATCTCCCGCCAAACACCCGTAGGTTGGGTCCTCCAAAGCACTTCTCTCTACAAAGAGAATCCAATACACTAGGACTCCAAAGATAACTAGACTCCTAAGCTAAGGGCTCCTTATAAAGATGGAGCCCTTGTTACAATACAAAGTCACTGAAGGATGAAACTAACTAACATCAAGTTAATATAAAAGAAAACACGCAATGAAAGACTCTCGCAAGGTAAGACCGGTCGACCGAGTGACGCATGTGATACGTCTGTAATGTGCATACATATCAGTGAGTCAACCGAATGTGTCAATGGATGCATCAATTCCCCCGGTGTGGAAGGATTTGACCGCGTCGAGGAATGACAAAAATCTGCAATAGAAAAATTAGGTTGAAGGCATCGAAACTCGGAGGCACTAATCCATGAACTGCCAGAGATGCCCTTGCCTTTCCAAAATCTGAGGTAGCATTGATACATGCCAGTGCGTGTATGAAATTTACGAACATCCAATACCAGCCCAATTTCCTCAAGGGCAGGGGTAAATGGGGGCAAGGTAGGTTGTGGAGTGTCTATGGGTAAAAGGGAGGGTGGACTAGGGGACCAGTTAGAGGCTCACCAAAGAAAGGCATAAGATCGACAATATTAAAATAGAGGTATCAAATTCAGCTAGTAAATCTAGATGATGCATTTGTATCCAGTCATTTTTTACCTGAAATGTACCAAGACGTTGTGGCAGTTTGTGACAAGTTCCCATGGGAAACCTCTCTTTCATCAGTATCACGTTGCTAAACCTCTCTTTCATCGGTATTCTCTAAGTTGCTATACATAGCAAATTGGGATCTCACATACTTCACATCAATATCATGAATCCAACCTGGGGGAACCAAGTTAAGATTTAAGTTCCAACATTTATCTTTCACATATCTTTTTTTCCCACAGAGAGGACACTTCATCTTACTCTTATCTCCATATCTTATATTTTTATACTGTCACTTTTGTTCAGTAACAAGAGCGATATATCATGGCCAACATGAAAACATCAACACGAAAAGATTTTATACAACTTGCCTCCCCCAGAATATAGTGAGCAACGGTCTCCAAATCAGGAACAGAGTCTCTTCCCAAGATCTGAACTCTTTGGAATTCAAGCTCTGAAGAAAGACCATAAAGCAATACAAATACCCATCGTTGCATAAGTTCCATTGCTTTAAATGTCCTCTAACATGTCTGATATGTCTCTCGACATGTCATTTTTTAGCGCAAAACGATATGTTTTTCTAAAAAATAATTAAGTTATTTTGTAAAATATAGGTCGACATGTCTAATTTTTTCCGATATATCGGCCGACGACTTTTAAATATATTTTCCGCTATTTTATTTTATGTTATATTAGCAGACTAGCAGCATATGTTAAATTACCTATAAATATTATATTATGTGTGTTTAAATCGATTAAACTTATTGTTTAACATTTTATTCTTACAACCAATTTTGTATGATTATTTCACAATTTTTAATTTCATATTACAAAAAATATAAAAAATTAATACATTTATTAGTTGATTGTTTGCATGTTTTTAATATAAATTTATAAGTTTGAAAAGACTTATAATAAATCGAGGATTTTTAATGTAATAAACTTATTGTTATCAAAATAAAACTATTGTATACTATTAAATATATTTTTCAATGTATTATTTTGTATTTGTTAATAATACTTTAACTTAGATACTATTTGATTATATTTTGTAATATAAATGACTCATTTTTTATCTATTTGTTATATAATTTTTCTATTTTTATAACATATCATTATAGTTGGTATACATAATTTTTATTTATTTATAAGACATGGAAATCCGATATTTAAAAATATTCCTGACATGTCTCCGACATCCGATATTTAAAAACTTAATCTCGACATCCTATTTTTAAAACATTGATAAGTTCAGTATTGCAGTCTTCGATAGTTTGAATAGCACGGTATTGATCAATTTTAGTCCACTAATGAGCTAGTTTATAATAATATTCATCGAAGTCATTCATTCCTGTCATGTGCATCTATTCAGTTTGAAGTTGATAGATCATCGTCAAGTCTTTCATTTTAGAGTAATTTTCGTTCAATTAACTCACACATTTCTTTAGCAGTAAAAAGATTTGATTTGCAATCTTGGGTTTCTTAGAATTCACAAGCCAATTGATCACAGTAAAATTCTCATGTTCCCATTCCTCTACAAGGTCAGTCTTGCTTGAAGTCAGTTTGGATCCGGTGATAAATCCAAATCTTCGACGGCTCCCAATGAATATCTGCATAGATTGAGCCTATAAGAGATAGTTCCTCCCATTCAGTTTGATGTGAGCCACACCATGAGTGAAATCCACATCAGAACTTCCTCTGCGATAGTACTTGGAGTGGTTAGTAGCCCCTTTGGGGGAATTCACAGCATTTAATTTGTCCTCCATTAGGGGACAAAGGAAAAAGACCACCTGGAAGAAGGGGGGTACTGAAGCGGAAGGAACAAGGACCAATGATCGGTAGCAGGAAAAGACACCGGAAGAGAGACCAATGGCAATGGAGTCAGCAGTTGTTGGAAACAGCGACAGACGTAGCATCGGAGAACCGTGGCAATGAAACCAGCACTAGACGAAACAACAGAAACCAACGGCAACAGAAGAAACCAGACGAAATTGACGGTCTAAAGCGGTGAGCAGCGAAGAGGATTGATACGAGCAACAGAGAGAATCGGTAGTGTCAAGCAGACGAAACAATCGATACAAGACATCGAAGAAGCAGAAGCGAAGAACAGGTAAACCAAGCCTTCAGGTCACGACGTCGAGGAACTTACCGCCTCTGATACCATCTTACGAGAAAACACATCTTAGGTTTCATTCATTATGATCGATTCACCATACAGGAAACCCAATTTGTTTCCCCCTCAGCCACAACTTGAGATACAGTCACCTCTAGGTGAGCCTAAATTAGCTTGCCTCTTAACAAAATAAGAGCAAAAAATAACAAAGCAAAGAGGTAAAATGAAAGATTTCTGACAAAGGGCGCTCCTAAATAATGGGAAAATAATAGAAATCACTACATGCAGCAATATGATTTCGATAATTTTTAACTTGTGCTTGTAATTTGTTTTATAAATCAAAATAAAAGATAAGCCACAATAGTTAAAGCTTAACAAACAAGGAAACATGTGATGACGTATAAATGTAAGAGAACTTGAAATGAAATGACTAAGCAAATGAAAATGTACAACACTTCAAAATTTGGAAAACATGATTACAAACTAATATCCCCTCAAGTAAGGATTTAACACACAATTCAACAAACAAAAAAAGACTTCAAACTAGAAACTTACACAAGTAGGAAATAGAGGGTTTGGTAGATCTCCGACAAGTTATAGGCGGTTGGGGTTGGAACATTTACTGATTAGGGCCTCCGGGGAAGCTCAGCTTGCAGAAACTGGGCTGTTTGGGGGGTAAACGGAGGCTGACAGGTGGAGGGGGACTGGAGGGGCTGTCTGGAGTATGAAAAATCCTCAGGTTGCCAGACAATGCCTGGCAGCATGTAAAAGTAGAAGATTTTAGGCTCAGTGCATGCTGGCTCCAGCAGGGACTGGGAGGCTAAAAACTGAGGATGGAGGGCTGGGAGAGAATAGGGGCTGGATGGAAATACAATTCCAGGAGCTGGATAGAGTTCAGGAGGCTGTGAAAAGGGGTATCGGCTACTGGGAGAGGCTTTCCAGAGGTAGAAGTGCAGCTGAGAGAGGCTTTCCAGAAGCAGAAGTGCTGCTGGAGAGGGGAGTTCCAGGAATCTACAGCAGTCTGGTCATTCCTGGGCAAAGCTGGGGAGGTATAGAATGAGGAAAAGAGGATTTGTGGGGTGGTGGGAGGGGTGGGGGGTGGTGGGAGGGGTGTGGGGGAGGGGGTGGGAGGGGTGTGGGGGAGGGGGTGGGGGGGGGG
Source organism: Platanthera guangdongensis (assembly GCA_039583875.1). Taxonomy (NCBI): domain Eukaryota; kingdom Viridiplantae; phylum Streptophyta; class Magnoliopsida; order Asparagales; family Orchidaceae; genus Platanthera; species Platanthera guangdongensis. Next base: position 21,299,091 of record CM077152.1, read on the forward strand.
GGGAGGGGGTGGGCAGGCGGAGGTGTTAGCCGGCTAAGGAGTGTAATGTGGGGCTCGATTGAGAGAGAGGAGAGGTGGTTCCACGTGGTGATTGTTGGGATTTAGAGGGGTGGCCACTGGCTCCACTTGAGAAGAATTAGGAGAATAACGGGAAGTGGAAAAATGAAGGTGGGGAAGTTAATTTAGGAATGAGGCCTAAATTTTAGGAAGAGGGGAATGTGGAGGTAGTAGTGTAGTGAGAGGTAGTTATGGCAGTTATGGCAGTTATGGGGTGGTGGCTGGCCGGAGGTGGTTTCTGGCGATCGCCGGAAAACTGAAATTGAAGGGAATTTGTGGGGTGGTGGTGGAATGGTTTTGAGGAGGTGGTGGAAGCTTGACGGAGGTTGTCGGAGGTGGTTTCCGGCGATCGCCGAAAAACTCAAAGTGGGGTGTTTAGAGAAATTTTAGGGCGGAAGAGGGTTGACCAATTTCTTAGGTGGAGGGAATGGGGAAGGCTGGCCAAATGAAGGAATAGGGGAAGGAGGAGGTGGCCGGCTAGATGAAGAGGGGAAGAGCGGGGATAACTTTCAAGTTTCGGCTCTTGGATTTTCCCGTTTTGGCACCAGGTGATCGAAAAGAGGATTTTCTTCTTCACTCAATCTTTCAATGCCTTCAAATTGAACCACCTATCCCTATTTATAGACTACGTGGTCATCATAGACGGCCATGATTCTACGATCATGATGACTCTACGATCATGACGGGCCTCAAAATACATGAACTAAAAATTCAAAAAAGAAATTACAAAAAAAAAAATATCGGATCATCAATCCGACGATCCGCATAAAATGGACAGCTACTACAGCCTATACTTGCGAAAAGATGGCACAGGGAGGGGAAAGAGAAGACTGAAAATAAAATTTGAGCATTGTTGATGTATGCATCTTAGAAGCAAAATTCAAAACACTAACTCATTTTGCACCTATAAGAACCAACTGGTAGAAAGAAGTAGTTGAGATAATCTCATGCAGTACTAATAATCCAATTGATTTTCCCAGATGATCTAGTTAGCAAATAATTCCCTGATATTTGAGCTATCGGAGAAAACAAAAAAATAAATTAGAGGGAAAATATAATAAGCAAACCTTAAATCCTAATTTGTTATCTAAGCAAGACTGCCAATCTTCTTTCATTTCCTTCAAGGGCACTCTATCATGCGGCCTGTCAGAAGAATGATTTTTCAACAAGGATAGAGTAAGATTCAAAGACTGAATATATGGCTTTATCAGTATAATCATATTATTTATAGCATTCATAAATCTCCGGTAATTCTTACCTTTTAGGTCCAGATATGCATGGCTCTACTTCTGCTAGATTCAATTCTAAATATGATGAATACACTCTGTCAACCTGGGTCTACAGTGGGAAATTGATTGACAAACATAAAATATAGTCATGTTCATTAGAGTTCTTTGGAGAAATTATAAACCGAGAATTTGAAGGATAAAATACCTGATTGTAATCAACAAACAAGTTATTGGCACGTAAGTAGGCTTCAATCATTGCAACCTATGATTGACAAGGAATTAAAACTCATTAATGGTATGTAAAAAAGAGTGGAGAAACAGCGGTTTATATCATGGTTTACAGTTTCATCACTTCTGCCAGTCAGTTTAAGGTACTGCAGTGTAACGTGGTCCACAGGGAAGAATCCCATGGTAGCGCCATACTCAGGTGACATATTTGCTATAGTAGCACGATCTGCTAATGGGAGTTGACTCATGCCTTCCCCTGCAACCAGAGTATGCGAAACACGTGAATAATGATGGAGAAAATAGCTACAAGTAACAATAAAGTATGAATCTCAAAAATGATAGTATAGGAAATAAACACAGCACGCAAAACATTTATTGTACCATAGAACTCAACAAACTTCCCAACAACACCATGCTTCCGAAGTGTCTGCGTCACAGTGAGGACCAAGTCGGTAGCTGTCACGCCATTTTTAAGCTTTCCAGATAACTTAAATCCCACAACTCCAGGAAGCACCATACTCATTGGCTGTACTTAAAAATAAAAATAATAAGTTCTAATGGAAAAAGATAATTGAACACCGGCAATAATGGCTAATAAAATTAAAAAGAGAACGTTAAATGTGATGAATACGATTAGGCCTGCGAGCGGTGCGCTTCGGTGCAGTTTGAGCCCAAACCGAAACCGCACCGTAGGGGTGCGGTTTTTGAGCAACCAAAACCACACCGCACCGAAACCGTGCGGTGCGGTTTGCGGTCGGTTTTTGTGGAGCGGTTTCGGTTTTTTTCACTGTTTTCTTATCCCATTCATTTTTAGGCATTTAGCTATCATTTGATAATTAAATAATTATCCCTCTGAATTAAGGGTAATCTTGCAAGAGATTCATCGAGTGTATTACCCTCAATAGCACAATCAACTACAAAGCAAAGGATTCATGCAACAAGTTCTGAAGGTTAAAAATCTCAGGATAATTATCAAATTATTTACATTTTATGATAAATACTTGGTTTTTCATGCAAAAAAAAAATAATTGCAGTTATGATCAATACTAAATTTCAACAAAAACAAAATGTTTAAACAATTTGCAGTACGGAGAAAAAATGAAAGTTCTCTATTAAGGCCAAAATGATATTTCCATGCCTATGGGCTATGGTTTGATGTTTCTCCAAATATAGACATTGGTTATAGTAAAGAAGATGCAGAAGGAGACCAATAGGCCATAAAACAACAATAAGAGAACAGGATTCAATGACATTCACATCACACAAACATTATGCTTCCTTGCATTGGCACTAAATAAAATTTGTTTATATGCTAGCAAAAAAAAATTATAATAGGAATATAAAATCCAAATTACATGAAAGAATAAATAGCCAGCTCTAAAGTAACAACAACAAGCCAGTTATCTAGATTGGAGAGCAGCGCCGGGGGAGACTGGAGAGCCACCACCAGCAGCACGCGGGTGAGAGCCACCCGCAGCAGCACGCAATTGTCGGTCTTGCGCTGCAGCGTGGTGTCGTCGTATCGCTGAACGACGGAGTGCAGCGCCGGGGAGATGGTAGGGGTTTTTGCGATTGTGACGAGACTGTGAGAAACCGACAGGGAGATGCGGTTTGAACTTTGAACCGTGGAAGTTGAAACCGACGACTTATAAATAATTAGTCAATTAGATATGTTATTTTCTAATTGTTGTTCGCACCAACCAAGCAAGCCCAGGACATTTTAAAACTTATAAATTATAAAAACGGTGCGGTGCGGTTTGCACGGTTTTTACAAACTAAAAACCGCACATCACCAATCAACATGCAGTTTTCAGACCCTTAAAACCGAACCGCACCACAACCGATCGGTTCGGTTTGAAATGAGGTGCGGTGCGGTTATGCGGTTTGGTGCGGTTTTTGGTTTTCCTGCACATGCCTAAATATGATTATATTAAATATGAAAAACAAGTGTGAATCGCATAGTAAAAGGACTAACATGACATAAAGAAATGATTGAAAAACATGTAAATGAAGTAATTTGGCCAAAACTTAAATCCAACCAAAACTAAGTTTGCTAGGCAAAAATTTATAGTGCCCATAGGTTTATGTGACTGGGGCAATAATGCTGGTGCCCTTAAATATTAACAAAGCAATCGAAATAAGTGGGCAAGATATTAATTATGGGAGAATTTGACAGCTACTACATAAAAGCACACACGGGTCACTAAATAAAATAGAGTAATCATCATTCATTGTTGTCATCATCATCAATAGTCTTATCTCAACATTTTATGACCAGCTTTTTAAGTCCGCATTTTCCATCATTATTACTGATTATTGCCTGAGATGTTAAATTATATGCATATCATCTTAAAAACTCCATTATTAATCCTTCAACATTATTGTTACTATTAGTATTGTTGTATACCCTATTATATATAGAGTAGTATCCCACCTTTTATTTTTTAATGAATTACGGTTCTAACAAGGTATCAGAGCCACGCTAGGATCCTGATGTTACGACTGCTCCCACGCATCCACTGCTTTCACGGATTCCTGAGCTGATAGACCCTCCGCCACAGCTCAGCACTCGGTAGAATCCTTCCAGTTGACGCATAGGCCACCTTCAGTGAGAAAACCACCTGTCGGCTCCGTTCCCGCCTGCCGTTGACATTTGGAAAAGGGTTGAATCCACTTACTCAAAAAAGAGAATTATGCCCGAATATTTCAACTCAGAAAGAAAATCTTTTTCTTTCGTCAAGGCGATCATCCTCCATCTGCCTACTATTCTGAGTTCACTCAATTATATCAAGAATATGACTATTTTGATTCCCTTACTTGACTTTGTCATGGTGATGAGTTGTTCTTCAGGGCATGGGAAGATCGCAACCATGTGTTTGAGTTATTACATGGCCCTCACAGGGATTTTGATCAGATCAGTGTGCAGATTTTTGGTCACACCGTTATTCCTTCCTTACAAAAGGTTTATAGTCTTGTTTAGCAGAAATATGATCATAGACAGTCATGGCTACCCGAATATAGACAAGAAGGTTTTGCTCTTGTTACATACTCGAACTCAAGAGGACACTCTTTACGAGATTTCAAACCCAGGACTATGAATAGAGATCATCTTGCTTGTGACCATTATGGTAAAACTCGACATAACTGGGAGACCTGCTTTAAGCTCCATGGTTTCCCCCTTCTCAAGGAGTACCTAACCCACGTGAAGGCCCTAGACGTGGGAGATCCCATGGGAGGGGACCTTCTCCCCACCATGTTGTTCATGTGACTGGGAGCATTGAAGAGAATGTGGGGAGTTCTACTTCTAATCCCATCTCAGTGCCCAGCTCTCTCCGCCGAGGAAATACAGGACTTCCATAGGATGATGCAAGGTCTCTCTATTGAGCCTTCTTCTGAACCATCCACCTCCTTTGCCCGTACAAGTATTTTGAGTGCCCACTCTGTTAATGTTCACTCATCTTTTCACTTGATTATTGATTCGGGTGCTACAAATCACATGATTGACTACTCATCAGGTTTTGTTTCTTACTTCCCACGATCTGGTAGAGAGAAAGTACGTATTGTGAATGGATATCTTTTCTTCGTTACAGGGAAAGGATCGATTCTCTATTATTTTCTTACTTTAACCTATATCCTTTATGTTACACTTGACTAACTTCGTGTAATGCTCAATTAAATTTTTCCCCACATACAATATCTTTCAGGACCTGCAGACAAAGAAGATGATTTGCTCTCGTAGGATGCATGATGGTCTCAATGTGTTCAATCATACTACTTTAGCCCAAGCTCAGTATGATTGACTACTCATCAGGTTTTGTTTCTTACTTACCACGATCTGGTAGAGAGAAAGTACGTATTGTGAATGGATCTCTTTCCATCGTTGCAGGGAAAGGATCGATTCTCTATTATTTTCTTACTTTAACCTATATCCTTTATGTTAGACACTTGACTAACTTCATGTAATGCTCAATTAAAATTTTCCCCACATACAATATCTTTCAGGACCTGCAGACAAAGAAGATGATTTGCTCTCGTAGTATGCATGATGGTCTCAGTGTGTTCAATCCTACTACTTTAGCCCAAGCTCAGTATGTCTCTCAGTCTCCATTCTTGGATTGTTGGCATTGTGGTCAGGTCATCCATCCTCCGCATTTATGAGCATTTTATTTCCTAATTTTTCTTCTCATGTCTTATAGTTCACTGTGATGTATGTGAATTAGCTAAACATAAACAATTCTCTCTTATGCATTCTTCATTACCGTTTAGTATTCCATTTGCTATCATTCACTCTGATGTGTGGGGGATTTGCCCCGTTGCACTCGATATAAATGGTTTGTTATCGTCATTGATTGTTTTCTACGAACCACTTGGGTTTATTTAATGCACCATAAAATGAGGTCTTTCCTCTGTTCAAAAAACTTCATACCATGAGTTCTGCGGATAATGGTTGTGTATACACTAATGCCTCCTTAAAAACATATTTAACTACCCTAGGGATAGTGCATCAAACCAGATATGTTCATTATCCTGCTCAGAAGGTCGTTAAGCGGATATGGATAGAGACACCAAATGGTTTTGAGCGTGCAATGTTATGGATATGGATAAAGCACAAAGACCCAAAGACTTATGGGGTAAGGTGAGTAGGAGAGACACCCAATATATGAAAAGGAGTCTTGTTTCCTAGGGCACTAGTAGGTTGGAGATTAATAAGGTAGACAACAATAAGAACATCTCAATAATATTGAGGATGATGCAATGGTAAAGAGGAGACAACAAGCAGGCTCTGGAAAAAAAATAGTATGGGAACTAGTGGATCTTCCAAATGGTAAAACACCGATGTGGTGCAAATGGGTATTTGCAGTAAAACAAAATATTGAAGGGGTAGTGAAATGCTATAAAGTACTATTTGTAGCAAAAGGATACTCAAGCTCATGGGATTGATTATCAAGAGACATTTGCACATATAGCTAAGATGAACTCAGTACGGGTTCTATTATTATGTACTGCATGTAAATGGTGGAATTTCTAACAACAGTTGGATGTAAGAAGTGTGTATACTCAGAGTAATGTTGATCACACGGTTTATCCAACAAAAGCATGGTAAGCTGACAACTCTTATTAAATATGTGGATGATATTGTGATAACCAGGGATGATACTGAAGAGATTACTATCCTCAGAGGAAAGCTAGCAAAAGAGTTTGAGATATTAGATCTATTAAAACAATCAAGCATGAGGGGTGCAAACCTGCCACTACGTAGATTGAAACCAATCATAGGCTTGGAAAAGATGATGGGGAGCTTATAGAAGATGTGGATGACTACCAAAGACTTGTTAGATGGTTGATCTATCTCATACTCTTTCAGATGTGGCATGTCGTGGGAGTGGTCAGTTAGTATATGTTGTCACCGAGAACTAAACACTTGAATGATGTATATGGAATCCTGCACTATCTCAAGATGTCACCAGGAAAGGCTATCTTATTTACTCATAATGACAAGTTGAAGATTGGGGTCTATATTGATGTTGCCTGGGTTGGATCCTTAGTTATTAAAGGTCAAGGCGCACCAAGGTGCAAAAGGGTCTTGGAGCTTAGGCGCAAGGCTCAAGGCGCAGGCACGTGTCTGAAGAAGGCAAGGCGCAACCGCATTCATTTTAAATAATCAGCATCAAACATCAATTCATCTTCTGAAACAGATTCTTCATTTATTCTACTCATTAATCGTTCATTAATATTGTTCTTCGCAATATGGATTGCAGCCTGACTATCACAAAGCAAAACTGCTGGTGAGGATAAAGTGATTCCTAGATCACCAAGAAGAGCCTCCAGCCAGGTGAGTTCAGACACAACGGCGGTCATTGCACAATACTCAGCTTCAGCAGAAGAGCGAGCAACAACAGATTGTTTCTTGCTGCGCCAAGTAATAAGATTCCCTCCAAAGTAGGTACAGAAACCTATAGTAGAGCGTAGATCATCCAGGGAGCCTGCATAGTCCGCATAGGAATATGCAACAAGAGATAGAGAAGAGGATGCTTTATACACCAACCCTTGTCCTGGAGCAATCTTCAAATATCTAAGGATTCGTTCCACTGCTTGTAAATGAGAGCCTCGAGGAGCATGCATATACCGACTGACTACTCCGACAACAAATGAGATATTAGGTCTTGTAACTGTCAGATATATCAGTTTCCCACAAGACGTCGATAATACTCAGGGTTTGAAAGCAGATCATCAGAGTCAGACTCATGGGCACATAGCTTGTGATTGTTATCCATCGGTGTTTCCACAGGTTTACACCCGGAGTAGCCAGCATCACGGAGAAGGTCAATGCAATACTTCCGTTGGGATAAGACAAGTCCATCAGGACGTCTTGCGATTTCAAGGCCAAGGAGGTATCGAAGGTTTCCCAGATCTTTTGTTTGAAAAACGGAACTAAGGTGTTGTTTGACCTCTAGTATTCCTTTTGAGTCATCGTCTGTGATTAGGATGTCGTCTACATATACCAAAAGAAGAATCGTGCTTGTTGTTCTATGTCGTGTGAACAGAGAGAAGTCTGCCGAACTCCGACTAAAACCAACTGCCTGAACAGCTTTATTAAACTTATCAAACCATGCCCGAGGGGATTGTTTGAGACCATCGATAGACTTCTTAAGATAACAAACTCTGAACTCCTCCGTGGTCTCAAACCCGGGAGGTTGTTGCATATAGACTGTTTCTTGTAGGTTGTCATTGAGAAACACATTCTTGATATCGAGTTGGTGCAGGGGCCACTGACGATGCACTACTACAGAGAGGACACGAACCGTGTTGAGTTTGAAGACTGGAGAGAAGGTCTCCTCATAGTCGAGACTGTGTTGTTGAGTAAAGTCACGAGCTACCAGTCGTGCCTTAAGACGATCAACTGTCTCATCAGAAGCATGTTTGATGACAAAGACTCATTTGCAACTGACTGTAGTCTGGCCAGGTGGTAGAGGAACCAGAACCCATGTCTGATTAGCCCAAAGGGCGTGCATTTATTCGTCCATGGCAGCACGCCAACCCGGATGTTACGAAGCCTCATGCACAAAAGTAGGAACAGAAATGAAGGATAATGAAGTAGCAAAGGTGTGAAGGGTCGGGGACAGACGATGTAGAGAGACATAATTCGTCATAGGATGAGCTGTGGAGGTAGATACCGGAAAAGCAGGCCGTGGAATTACATTGGTAGAGGGAGGCCGCGACAAGGCATTGGAACTGGGAGGGCGACGAGAGTACACACGAATGAGAGGCGGTGTAGGGCGGATTGGCGGGGGGGGGGGGGGGGGGGGTAGGTGTTGGAAGAAGAGGGGGAAGAGGGGACGTGACAGGGACCACGGGCCGAATTATAGGAGGAGGAAGAAAAGAATCTGTAGAAATGGTATGAAAGGGTTGATCTTCCCAAAAGGTGACATCAGCGGAGATGATTAGTTTACCATCGGCATGAGAATAGCAAACATATCCTTTTTGGGTGCGGGGGTAGCCAACAAACATCAACTTCGTTGCACGTGGAACGAATTTGTCAGTGGGCGGTGCCAGGTTATGAACATAACAAGTGCATCCAAAGAATCTGGGCGTGAGAGAGAACAGAGCCTTTGAAGGAAAGAGGAGAGTAACAGGAGCCACGAAGTTCAAGGTGGATAAGGGCATGCGATTGATGAGATGACAGTCAGTAGAGACGGCAAAGTTCCAATAGAGAGGTGGAACCTGCATCTGAAGCATGATAGACCGAGCGACATCGAGAAGATGTCAATTCTTCCGCTCGGCAACGCCGTTCTGTTGAGGAGTATATGCACAGGAGGTCTGATGAACAATATCAAACTCTGTGCAGATATCAGAGAAGGTGCGGCCCGTATACTCACGCGCATTATCGGTACGAAGAATTTTCACGCAAGTAGAAAACTGAGTACGAGTATCCACCAGAAAGGCACAGAAAGTCAAGGGTAGTTCAGTACGATTCCGAAGTAAATATAACCAGGTAACACGTGAGTAATCATCAATGAAGGTAACAAAATATCAGTAGTCAAAAACACTAGGGAGCTTATATGACCCCCAAATATCAGAATGGACTAAGGGCATCGCACCGAGTACTAGGAGAGGTAAACGAAACACGATGTTGTTTGACATAAATGCACGATTTGCACCGAAATTCAGAAAGGGAAACATCCAAAAGAGATTTTTGGAGAATGGGAAGAGGATTATGCCCAAGACGACGATGCCAGTCAACGGAAGAGATGGTGAAGAGAGCGGTGGGAGAAGAGGAAACGAAAATGTAAAGCCCATTGGACAGCCGCCCAGTAACGAGGATGTCCCGCATCTTGCGATCCTGCACAACACAAGAGGTTGAAGGGAAAGTTATCTCGCAGTTAAGGTCGTGAATGAGACGACTAATAGAGAGAAGATTAAAAGGAGAGTCAGGAACATGAAGCACAGATCGAAGAGTAATAGAGGGTGTAAGGAGGATGTCGACGGATCCAAAGACGGGGGTGGTATCCCCATTTGCGACAGTTATGAACTTAGGATGCTCAGAGAGCAAGTAATGTGGAGGCTGAAGTGAAGTAATGCGGTGCGTCGCTCTGGAGTCCAAAATCCATGAGGAACTGTGTACCAGACATGAAATCCCGTCATCAGAGATAGACACAACAGAGCCCGGTGATGGGGCGACCAGCGCTTGAGGTGTTTGAATGTCAGCGTGCAAAGCAGCAGTTGCAGTCGGATGGAGGAGCGGTGCTGAAGGGGCACACATCGTAAGAAGCACCAGGCCGCAGCAAGAAGCACAAAGCCGCCACAAGAAGCACCAGGCCGCGGCGAGAAGGACAAAGCCGCAGCGGATCGGAGAAGTACCGGCCGCAACAAGAAGCACCAGGCCGCAGCGAGAAGCACCAGGCCGCAGTGAGAGGGACAAGGCCGCAGCGAGAAGAACTAGGCCGCATGAGTCAGCAGTGGATACCAACACACTGCAAGAGTGGGCAGAGAACCCAAGCCGCGGAGAATAGAAGAAGTCGGGCGGCTAAGGGAAGAAGTCAGCAAAGAGAGAGCAAGTTGGCAGAGGATATATGTAAGAAGTCGAGCGGCTAGCAAGGAAGAGGCCGAAGAGAGAGAGAGGTCGGTAGAGGAAGTAGTCGCACGGTCTCGGTGGACACACCAGCGACAAGGAAAGTCGCGACGAGGATGCGGCTAAGGGAAGAGGAGAGATAGCTAGCGACAAGATAGGTCGCAACGACTAGCCGGAGAAGAGGTGAGAGAGGAAGTCCGCACGGTCAAGGTGAGTCCACCAGCGGCAAAGAGAGATTCCACGACCTAAATGCGGACTTTGCCAAGAAAGAAGAAAAACCGCAGCGGGCAAGAGGCGCAACCCACGACTAGAAAGGAGACCGCGAGAAGCGAGAAGAGAGAAATGCGGGAGAAAGGCCGCGCGGAGGAATGTGACTTCGCACATTACTATTAGATCTCGGAGTTATTGAAGACAATCTGATAAACTTATAATGCGAGTATGTGACAATAAGAAAACTATCAATATTGCTCATAATCATGTCCAGCATGACCGCACAAAGCATGTGGAAGTGAATAAACACTATCAGAGAAAATATTGTGAAGGGCTCATTTGTATTCCATTCATTACAATAGGACAACATGTCTATGTTCTTACCAAAAGCTTAAGTGAAAATAGTTTTTGTAATTTAATCAATAAGTTGGGTATGAATTGTATAACATGCTCAACTTGAGGGAGAGTGTTAGTATTATTGTATACTCTATATAGAGTAGTGTCCCACTTTTTATTTTTTAATGAATTACGATTCTAACAGTTAGTTACTCATCTATTTGGTGCATTTTCCAACGTTCATTGTGATTACCAAAATCACTTAAACTTATTTATATAAAAAACAATCAAAAATGCTAAATAATATGTTTATTTCATTAAAATAAATATTTTAAAAAGTAGTACGAGTGTGACTAACAACAGTTATTTGACAACAAGCATAAATTTGCAGAATCAAACCAGACTACACAAACAGGATATGTTGTAGATCTTTATGGTGCTAATAAATGAATAAATGGAGATACCTATTCTAGTTATGTGCGCCAAAATATTCTAAACTATTTATCAATAATAATCCTGTCAAGTAAAATTATTAAAATTTAAACTAGCGTGGTATCAAAGTGGGCTACCACTCCTGTCAACAAGTTAAAATAAAAAATCCACATATTAGAGGTACAAACTCTGCACATGAGTCGGGCATGTTGAGAATTTAATCTAACATGGGAAAACTCATGTAGCTCCGTGCACTTAATACATGCATTAGGCTCCTCCACAATACCCGATTGTTTTAAGGTCTGATATTTAGGTCCTAGCAACATAAAAGGAAAACAAGCCCACATCTACAATATACACAAAGGCATGCAGGATAATCACGACATGCATACGTCAAAGTAATGCACAAAAGAATAATAAGATCGAGAACTATTTAACATCTAAGAAGACCTGATAAATAGATGATGATGCGGCATATGCGTCACACCTGCCCACCACCCTGGAATCCCACCAGGGAGCCCACATTGGTGTCTCACCAAGACGGCTTTATCAGGTCTGAGGACCGTACACTCCAACCATGTAACATCTGTAATTTGACGCGAAGACAAAATTTTATTGCAGGGTCCGGTCTGGAGTGATTTTGATCGAGTAATTTTCTTGATGAGGTATGTTTTTGTAGGGTTAAAACTTGTATATTAATTTTTGGTTTAGAGTTAGCCGATGAGTAAGTGTTCGACGCATGTAAATTTATAGTGCGAGGGCGCAACACAAATTCTAAGTGTTGGGGTGGAGTGGGATGACAAACTGGTAATATTTTGAAGGTGTGAAACTTCTCCAAAGTGATGTGTGTATAGCACGGTTCACCTCTCCTTTCACCCGACAGTTACCAAAACCGCATCACGTCTCTTCCGCTCAATTTAAAGCCGTAATCATGTAACCCATATTTTTCCCGTAACCCTTTTTCAGCGACCAAAACTGTTGTTCTTCCTTCTAGAAGCCGACGACGCCGCATGCGGGTTTCCGCCCCTCCCCCGCCTCCCAGCCTTGCGTCGAGACCTTTGCTTCCCTTGTCCCAGTCAGTCGACGACTCCTTCCACTTCAGAGGCCGTCGACAGGCAGTTTTCTGAAGGATTTCACCGCTGACCGGCGGTTTGTTCCTATTTTTCCCGTGCAGGTTAGTGCTCGCACAACTTGTTGTTCTTGTTTCCTTTCTCAGTAGTTTTACAGCCAAGTAATGTTCAGAAACTGCTCTTGTTGGATCTACGATTTCTTCTCCTCCTATTTCTGAAATTTCAATTAAGTGGCATGGTGTTTAGTTCTCTTTTGTTTTTGCAGAAATTGTAGCAGCTCTCATTGAGGCTCCTCGATCAAGGCTTGTGGTTGATAGCCCCTTCCTTTCCAATTCCGCTCACGTTTGGTGCTATCCTTTCCCGATTTCTATCGATATGTATGTTAGAACCCCCTTATGGTTGTAAGAAATTGTTATTAGGGTTATGTGTGACAACACCTAGTGTCGGCGAGGACGTCTTCCGTATAAGTAGCAACCTCCACTTTTGGAGAGGCGGTAAGCGTTTTTCTATTACTATGGAATAATATTCCTTAGAATTCAGAGAGAATTATGAGAATGTTAAGTGCTCTGTTTTAGGTTTCTCGAGAAGATAAGCGTCCTTACCAATCAGAGGTCAATTAGGGTTTCAGATTACTTTTCAAAAGAAGCTATTCCACCGCGTCTAGTATACGAGTATCGCAATACCGCGGTAAAAAACCCTTATTTTTTCTGGCTAGACATATCAGATAATTTGTATAGTAATGTTCAGTATAATTCAGTAAAACCGATATGGGTGTATGAAATTACTACTATCAATAGAGATTTGTAATGAAATTATTATATAGCTATTATATGCAGCATGTATTTAATTTCTAACACGTCCCAAAACAGTTAGACCATACGAACAATATAGTCACTCGTATAGATTTACGAGCAGAAAACATTAAAGTTAAAAATGTGATTTCTAGTCGTTTTAAACCAATTTGGTGAACTGCCTTAATCATGCACATATGTTCGCAAGCAGAGTAGAATTAGATAGAAAATGTTTTGTAGGCACGGTAGAGATCTCCTCCCGTATTTGATAGAGGCGCATTATCTTTCTCATGGTTGTAGTGTACCATATGAGTCTCAATGTTTGGAAGATGTTACCCCGTTTTAGAAGATCAGTAGATTTGAGTCTGTATTTGTGGGACACTAGAACACTTGAGTTTGTTAGTAGGACTCGGATCGTTCGACTAGTATTGCGCGATAGAAGCTACTCTGCCTAGAGCTTTAAAGAATGACAAACATAGGTAATTTTAGAACTCAAGTTAAACTAAACCTTAAAAACTCGTAATCAACCAAATTTTTTGGAACTTTAGTAATTGTGCTTAACATGATTAATTAGAACAGATATTTACCTTGTTAGCTTTATTTTAGAAAAGCATGCACAATACACTAATCTACAGTTTTTTATAGAATAAAATCTGTTTTAAAAAAGGCATGCATACATTTCTATTAAAATAATTTTAGTGTCACTGGGAGAAATAGTTTTTTTTAGTCTCCCTTTGGGGTGACCAATTTTTGGGCATGTTTTTACAGGGGACTCAGGTGGAAAACTGCGCTTAAGATAAACGTGATATTGGAGTTGTTCTTATAGTTTGTTTTCTTTTTCAGTTGTTTTACTTTTAGAACTGTACTGTTTAGTATTGAACACTTGTATTATTAATGTTTAAGAGTTTGCTTTGTACTAGACATTTTGTAGTATTTCGGATATTCAGTTGTTGGTTCATTTTCTATGCTAGCGGCTCTGTGAATTCAGCTTGATGAGATACAGTTTTACCCTTAGTTGCATATTCTACTTCCGCTGTAAGTTTAAATTTCAGTTCTTTTCATTTATCTCTGATATGTACTAGTTATAATATTATTTCTTAGTTTAGTACTTATCGCTGGACCCGGCCAGACTGCTGATGTGTGGATAAACTAGGATTGGGTGTTACAAACCAGCTCTCCGCCATGGAGTCATCGCCATGTGGCGGGCCTCAACAACTCGCTGCATGGTGATGACTTCATGGCGGAGAGTTGGCTGGGATGTCCGGTCCGCGGACCCGATAAAGTCGCTTTCGTGATACGCCAAGGTGGGCCCCCTGGTGGAACTCCAGGGTGGCGGGCAGCCGTGACGCCTGTGCCGCATCATACCTGCCTGCCACCCTAGAGTCCCACCAGGGGGCCCCACCATGGTGTCTCACCAAGGCGGCTTTATCGGGTCCGCGGACCAGACACTCCAAACAGCTCTTCGTCATGGAGTAATCACCATGTGACAACTTGTTGAGGTACAGCATCGAACACCCGACCTCCTAGATAGAAGCCCTTTAGCGGATCACTCATCACAAACTAAGTCGTGGATCAATTGGTGAAGAGAGCTCCGCTGAAAGACTCTTATCTAGGAGGCCAGGTGTTCGATCCCAGGACACAACAACCTGTCGTATGGTGATGACTCCATGACCGAGAGCTGGTTGGGGTGTACGGTCCGCCGACCTCATAGAGCCTCCTTGGTGAGGCGCCAAGGTGGGCCCCCTGGTGGAACTCCAGGGTGGAGGGCAGGTGTGACACTTGTGTCGCATCAGATGAAAACCATTTTAAACATGTGTTAAGGACAATAATGTTTACAAAAAATATATTACAAAGCATTCACTGGAAGTAAAAAATATATATATATACCTGACCCAGCATTGCAGCCTCTGCTTCAATTCCACCAACTCCCCAGCCAGCAACGCCTAATCCGTCAATCATAGTTGTGTGAGAGTCGGTACCAACAACGCTGTCAGGATAAAGAATTCCTCCATTGTTGAAAACAACACGAGCGAGATACTCTAGATTAACCTAAAAATGTATCAAAAATGATTAGAAACATCTAGTATATCAAACTATAAGATCTAGCAAAAAATAGGGAACCCTGTAACTCTATCCTCAAATAAAAGACAAGAAAATAAGGAAGAAAATGTTTAAAAGCTGAATCATGATGCACCTATTACCTGGTGAACTATGCCAGACCCTGGTGGAACAACAAGCATGTTATTGAATGCATTTGATCCCCATTTCAAAAATGCAAATCTTTCCTTATTGCGCTGAAACTCGAGTTCCATATTTGCTTGTACTGCATTTTCTGACCTTGCAACATCAACCTGAACTGAGTGATCTATAACAAGATCCACAGGTACCTGCAAAAGCATATATTGTGCTTGATGTTGAAAATGGGAAAGAAATGAAACACAAAGAGACTCATATCTAATCAGTACCAATCCATTTCAGTTAGTGGAAAGTTTAAATGAAAAAAGAACAAACAATAAATATGAATTACACAAAATTACTTGGACTTCAATTCCACTACAACTTGCCACTAGTGTCAGTGCTAATTGAAGATTTAAATGGGTAATTTAGTCGGCCCTTTTCAACATGCACCAAAGGTGGTTAATGATGGAAATGCAAAATATTGTGGTCCGATGATCATATTGAGTTTTTTTTATATTAGAATTCAAATTTGAATATTGATTACAAAAAAATAAAACTTACATCATGTTACACTAAGACAAGTTTAATGAAAAGGGATATACACAAACATATAGCATATATTATCAAGAGAGATTTCTGTAGCAAAATTAAACATTCTTTAACTCAGGCTACCTATGAAACCAAAGATTTCACTGCATCTATTTTATGTGAATAATGCCTTTCTACATAGAAAGGCTTGAGTGTTGTTGTGTTGCTGTAATGCTTTTCTACATAGAGAAATTGAACAGAAGAATATATGGATATTCTATGTTACCACTTTGGGGAAATTAGGAGTTCTCACAAGATAGAGAGGAGAGTGGGGAGGAGAGAAATCCAAAATTCATTCTCAGCCGGCCCTAGGTTCCAAAATCACCATTCATCAAAGCCAATCTCAATATATGCAAGCTAGAGTATCTAAGCCCAGTGACGGGGCATAACAACAAATAGATAGAAATAGAGATATGCGAGGAAGTAAGTGCACTTGAGATAAAAGATAACGCACACTTTCTTATGCGATATCTTTCATTGGTGCAGCCCGCCAAGAATAGACCTGACAAGTACTCATCGTAGCCTCGCAATCTCGTGAGTCAATGCAGACGTCCATCTTCCGTAGCAATATTCTTTGCTGGAAAATTTGTCTCGTCCCTGGGGAAAAGTTATGAGATTGTAGGAAGAGCGCTGAGTATAGGCCATGAGGTGACGCCCAAAGTTGGCACATAGACTCCTAAAATTAGTCGACAAACACTCGGCCTGCGACAACATGATGACAAAGACAGCTGCAGGGGAGGGGCCCCATGAAGCACTGCAGTGGCCCTCCCCTGATGAAAGACAATGTCAATTGAGCCAAAATGTGGGTGTCCCCATGTGTTTGGATCCATGTGACACCCAGAGTGGCATCTGTCTTGCAATCGAAAAATGTAAAAGCTCGTCGTGACATGACAATACCAGTTGAAGTTGAAGGTTGCAACGGATGCCACCCATGGGAGTGTCTTGGCCTTCCCCCAGGAGGATAGTGAGATCCAGAGACAAATCAATAAAAAGGTTTGGGAGGTAAGGTGTCGGATCATGAGAAAGGAAGTTATGAGAAGTTTTGCGGTCTATACAAAATTGGAGGGAGTGACCTTGAAACTCACTTATTAGTAGTCAAGGACAGGGTTGTGGTGACTCGTCGATGGAGAAACATGATAGATTGAGCTAGTAGTACTGCCCGCCTGGGCCGACGGTAGGGTTGGTGTCCTGAATCTGAGAGCCTCAAAGTAGGCGAGGGAGACCTCTGGTATATCATCGCCAATCATCACACGCATCTTTTTCATAAGATAATTGTGAGTAAGAGAGTACATTTGTTTGCAACGAAAGCGGAGCCTCTTGCTATGAAGGTCGTGGTATTTTTGGTTGGAGAAGTGAGGGTTGGTAGTGGGCGAAGTGGTAAGTTGGGGAATGGTGGTTGGGAAGTGGGTATTGGTACAGGATAATGTTTTTGTCGACGTCGGGTGTGTGGGTATAGGAGGCTAGTGATAGGTCGCGCGGAAATTGCATGGAATGAAGGAGGTGATTGGAATTGGAATTCATACATGATTGGGGTCTTTAGAGTGAAATTCGCTTCGACCACCCAAGCAGCCCCAATGGCATATAAAATGTCCACTAGAAGATGGGTTTGAATACATGAGTGGGATGTGCGACTGTGGTCCATGTATGGAGAAACTAAGGTAATGATTCAGAGGAAGACTAGGAGACATGATTGACAAGCTCAATGAACTCATCAACGTAGCAATCAATTGTGGTCGTATGGAGAAGGCACAAAGGCTCTCCATGGTGCTGCCCGAGTACCAATGATCATAGCGCTTGATGAGAGCCTATTGGAACTCTCTCCACATGAGGCTGAAAATGGTTTTACAAAGCCATATCACCCAATGAAAAGTAAAACCTTCCATTCCCAAGAGGCCAATAAACACTTTTTGCGGTTGTCATGCATTGTATTTCTTAGAATTGTTCCCATTTGGCTATCCATCCCATCAGATCAGATCCATTGAAGTAGGCACCTCAAAAGCGTGAGGAGGTTCCTCACGGGCAGCGGCGAGTAGTGGAATTGGCATCACGATTGTTGTACTCAGATAGTGGTGTTGGCGCGGAAGCAGAAGATGCACACCGGATCGGATGCAGAAAACATGTGGGATTGGTCGCAAAAGATGCATGCGGGATTGGCCGCAAAAAACGCACATGGGATCAAAAGTGTAAGACGTGCAAGGGATCGGTCACGAGAGATGGATAAGGGATAGATCATGGAAGACGCACAAAGGATCGGTTGCGAAAAAGGCACGCAAGATTGATCGAGGAAGACGTGCGCAAGATCAGCAGTGGATGACACACGGGAATTAGCAGCGTAAGACGCACGCACGCAGGATCAATAGCGGAAAATGCACACGGAATCAAAAGTTGGAGCTGGTGTGAAAATAAATGCAACAGGAACATGTAGGATCAAGTGCGGACACCGAATGCGGAATCAAGACTAGCAGGTGAGCATGGTATTGAACTCCTGAGAGCGTCGAAGGGCACAATTGCAGGTTTGATGCCTATGCGAACGAAAAGGCGAGGTCGAACCAATATTAATCCCTTGAGAAAATAAGGGTTTCTCGTGAGATGATGGGAAGGGGGAAGGAGAAAAAGAAAATTTATTCTTGGTCAGCGCTAGGCCCCATTCATTCAATTAAGCTAATCTCAACTCATGCAGTCTAGAGTGTTTAAGCCCAACTCCAGGGCATCATAATTATTAGAAAAGCCCATGTAAAAGGCCCATTTGATGGCCCATTTTTCCTCCTCTTTTCTTTAGTCCCACATCATGTATAGGATTTATTCTTCTCTCTTCTCTCCTATATATTTGTATTCTCTCCTTGTATTTAAATACTTGAATAATACATACAAGCTTTGGGCACTTTCTACATGGTATCAGAGCCAGGTTCCTTCTAACTGCGACCTCCTTTTTTCTGTCCGTCCGGTCTCCTGCGGACTGCCTTCCTGCATCCGCCTCTCTGCGGACTGCCCTTCTGCATCCGCCTCTCTGCGGACTGCCCTTCTGCATCCGCCTCTCTGCGGACTGCCCTTCAGCATCCGCCTCTCTGCGGACTGCCCCTCTGCATCTGTCCGCTCGGCTACCCTGCGGACTGCCTTCCTGTCCGCTCCGGTCTCGTGCGGACTGCCCTTCTGTTTCCGCCTCTCTTCTCTCCCTCCGTGGTTCCACCCTCCTCAGGCTTCTTATAGCCATCTTCTGCTCTGACTCGTGGGGCCCACCTCTCTCTATCCGCTCCGGACGATCCTTCCTGTCCGCTGCACTCTCTGTTTGTGTCCGCTCGAGCCTCTTTGCTCGCGGACTGCTCCCTCTAGCCCGCTCTATTTCTGTCCGCTCGAGCCTCTGTGCTCGCGGACTCTCTATCCGCAGTCTCTTGCGGACTGCTCCTGTCCGCTGCGGGCTCTCCTTGTGTCCACTGTGCGCTCTTCTCTTGCTGCGTGACTTCTTTCTTGCGGTCTGCTCCACATTGCTGCGACCTCTGCCGCGGACTGCCCCCAGTTCGCCGCGACCTCCTCCAAGCTCTGCTCCAAACCGCTGCGACCTCTGTCGCGGACTGCTCCAGCTCTGCTCTCAACAGCTGCGATCTGCTCCACTGATCTGCGACCTCTTCCAACTCGCCGCGACCTCCTTTCGCGGACTGCTCCTGTTCGCCGCGGCCTCACTCAGTTCGCCGCGACCTCCAGTCCGCCGCGACCTCCTTTCTCCCACTGCTTGCCGCGCGGTCTGTTCTCTCCGAGCCCTGCTGTTTGCTCCTCCTCAGTCGCCATGTCCTCCAGCGACTCCACTACCGCTCAACCCCCGACCGACCACGTGGCTCCTCTCGAACTCCGCGATGAGCTTCGGATTACTACTATTTCCCTCTCTGGCAAGTCCAACTTCATTCTCTGGGTCCACTCCGTCCGCCGGGTCTTACAAGCCAAGGGTCTTGCCCGTCACCTTACCCAGGGCTCACCAACTCCTCCTACTGATGATTGGCTCCACAATGACGGTCGCGTCCAGACCTGGATCCTGAACTCGGTGGAAGGTGAGCCGTACCAGATGATCATGTATCATGAGACCGCCAAAGCCATGTGAGATGAACTTCATTCATTGTACTCCGGGAAGGACAGCCTTCAGCACCTTTTTGACATCATCACTGATCTTCAAGCCTTGGATGTTGGCAAAGCTCTGGACATGACCTCTTCGTGGCCCGTGCTAAAACTCTCACGGAAGCCTGGATTCAGCACCAGCCCGCGACTACTGATCTCGCTGCCCAACGCGCCCAGAAGGAGGCTGTGTGTATTGCTATGATTATGGCTCGCGTCCCGCCACACCTGCACAGTATTCGGGCCCAGGTTCTGGCTTCACCCACTACCTCTTCCTTCTCTGATGTCTGCTCGATGTTACTTCGCGTACCACCTCCACCGGAGGCTCCTGCACCACCCTCGCTGGCCCTTCTTCAGCAGGCCCTTCCTCCTTTACTTCCACAACCCTCTTTTACTCGGGGTGGCCGTACGGGCTCCCGTGGGCGGGGCCGTGGTGGCCGCGGACGGCCCAAGTGCACCTACTGCGGCCGGGATGGCCATACTGAAGCAGTCTGTCACAAGAAACATGGCTACCCTCCTCGCCCGCCTACTGCTGCTGTTACCGATAGCTCTCCTCCGACTGGTACGGATCTTGAGGCTCTTCGCCTTCAGCTGCAACAACTCCAGGGGCTCCTCAACCCACCCTCTGCTTCCATTGCCTCCACCTCCCATGCAGGTATTGTCTCCACCTCCACTGCAGGTACTGCCTGTCTTTCCTCCAGCTCTCGCTGGATCCTGGACTCGGAGCCACCCACCACATCACTTCCATGCGGCCGCCCCAGTTCTCTGCTGCTGCTCATCCCCCGTCTATTACTGTGGCCAATGGTGCGCTTGTCCCGGTCTCCGGCTGCGCAGATCTCTTCCTCCCTCCCTCTTTCTCTCTTTGTTCCGTTCTTTATGTGACAGCCTCACCTTTTAATTTACTCTCTGTTGGTCGTCTTACTACTGATATGAATTGCTTTATCACCTTCATCTCTTCTGGTTTTTTGATACAGGATCGGCAGACGCGGATTACCATTGGTAGGGGTCGGCTGCAAAACGGGCTCTACCTCCTCGATGTCTCTCCCACATCCCTTTCCTCTGTTTCCTCGTCTGATTGGCATTGTCGGCTTGGGCATGCCCCTCTACCTATCCTCCAGAAGGCGCTTCCAGACTTTTCTCTTCCTGCTTTTAAATGCGATTCTTGTATTATTGGCAAACAGCCACGCTCTTCTTATCCCGCTCATTGTACTAGGAGCTCTGCTCCGTTTGATTTAATACATTCTGATATTTGGGGACCATATAAAGTTTCTAGCATTTCTGGTTATCGTTAT
Organism: Platanthera guangdongensis; assembly: GCA_039583875.1. NCBI lineage: Eukaryota > Viridiplantae > Streptophyta > Magnoliopsida > Asparagales > Orchidaceae > Platanthera > Platanthera guangdongensis. Next base: position 21,320,673 of record CM077152.1, read on the forward strand.
TTTCTCACATTTATTGATGATTACTCTCGCACTACTTGGTTGTATCTCCTACATGATCGCTCTGAGCTTCCTCGTGTCTTTCAGGCGTTTGTGTTGGAGACTCGTACGCAATTCTCTACCACCATTAAAACTTTCCGCTCTGATAATGCCTGGGAATACACTAGCCACGAGTTTGCCACTCTCTGCGCAACCTTCGGTATTGTTCACCAGACCTCTTGTCCCTACACCCCTCAACAAAACGGGGTCGCCGAGCGAAAGAACCGCCACTTGCTCGATGTTGCTCGCTCCCTCATGCTTCACATGCACGTTCCCAAAGTCTTCTGGAACTTTGCGGTGTCCACTGCATGTTTTCTTATCAACCGTCTCCCCTCTCCGGTTCTCCAGAACGCTACCCCCTTCAGCCTTCTTTTCCCTCCACACCTGCCTTCCCCCTCACCCCCCGGGTTTTTGGATGTACATGCTTTGTCCATCACCTGGGCCCTACTCTTGACAAACTGGATCCCCGTGCGGCCAAACAAATTTTCGTCGGCTACTCCCGCACCCAAAAGGGCTATGTTTGCTACTCTCCGCTCCCCTGGAAGATCTCTGTATCGGCTGATGTTACTTTCCGGGAGGATCAACCCTTCTTCCCCCCCCCCCCCTCTGCCACCACTTCTACCACCACCTCCTCCAACACCCTCCCTCCCACGGCCGGTGATCCCCGTCCAGTCCCCCCCCCCCACCGTCCCTCCGCCTCCTCCCACCCTTGACCCTCCTCGACCCCCCGTCATTCGGGTCTATACTCGTCGCCCTCTTCCTCCCGTTGCTCCTTTGCAGTCGGCTTCGACCTCGGCTTCTCCGTGTTCTGCTGCTCCGGTGTCGGCCTCTACCGCTCATCCAATGGCGGACTATGTTTCTCTCCATCGCCTCTCTCCACCTCTTCAGACCTTGGCTACTTCGCTCTCCTCGGTCTCTATTCCTACTTTTGTCCAGGACATTCTTCAACATCCTGGGTGGCGTGCGGCCATGGAAGACGAGATGGCTGCTCTTTGGGCCAACCAGACTTGGACCTTGGTGCCCCTTCCTCCCGGCCAGAAACCTGTTGGGTGCAAATGGGTCTTCGTCATTAAACATGCTCCTGATGGGACCAATGATCGCCTCAAAGCTCGTTTGGTTGCTCGTGGCTTCACCCAGCAACAGGGGCTGGACTATGACGAGACTTTCTCTCCGGTCGCTAAGCTCAACACGGTCCGCATTCTCATTTCTGTGGCTGTCCATCGCCAATGACCCTTATTTCAACTCGACGTCAAGAACGCTTTCCTGAATGGCGACCTTCAGGAAACGGTTTACATGCAACAACCTCCCGGGTTTGAGACCACGGGGGAGTCACGGGTTTGTCATCTTCTCAAATCTCTATATGGTCTCAAACAATCCCCTCGGGCATGGTTCGACAAGTTCAGCAAAGCTCTCCGGGAAATTGGCTTCACTCGCAGCTCGGCTGACTTCTCATTGTTTACTCGCCACCAGGCCACTGGTACGGTTCTCCTATTGGTATATGTCGACGACATCATTATTACTGGCAGTGACTTGGACAACATACAGGCCGTTAAGCTACATCTGAGCTCCGTCTTCCAAACTAAAGATCTGGGACATCTTCGGTACTTCCTCGGTCTGGAAGTGGCCAGACGGTCAGATGGGTTGGTTCTCTCTCAGCGCAAATATTGTCCTGGATCTTCTTCATGATGCAGGCTACTCTGGCTGCAAACCTATTAACACTCTCATGGATGCAAATCACAAAATATGTGCTCAGGGTTCGGATTCTGATTCGCTTCTACCAAATCCAGAATATTACCGTCGTCTAGTTGGAAAGCTTATCTACCTAACAGTTACAAGACCTGATATATCTTTCGCTGTGGGACTTGTGAGTCGCTATATGCACTCTCCTCGAAGCTCTCATCTCCAGGCTGTGGAACGCATTCTCAGATATCTTAAGACAGCTCCTGGCCAAGGACTTGTATACAAAACCTCATCTTCCATTCCTACACTAGTGGCATACTCTGATGCCGACTACGCTGGCTCCCTCGACGATCGACGATCTACTAGCGGGTTTTGCACCTATTTTGGAGGACATCTGATTACTTGGCGAAGCAAGAAACAAGCAGTGGTTGCTCGATCCTCAGCAGAAGCAGAATATCGGGCAATGGCTGCTGTGGTCTCTGAACTCACATGGATTGAGAGTCTCCTTACCGACCTTGGAGTTAAACTACCTTCACCAGCTCTCCTCCTATGTGACAGTCAAGCTGCCATACATATTGCTAAAAACCCGGTCTTCCATGAAAGAACGAAGCATATTGAGGTAGATTGTCATTTCATCCGAGAGAAAGTCCACATGAAGAAGATCGTGCTCAAGCATGTTCCGGGTACTGAACAGGTTGCTGACATCCTCACCAAAGCTCTACCTAGTACCCTCTTCTATCAGTGCCTATCCAAGCTTGGCGCATACGACTTGTACGCTCCAGCTTGCGGGGGAGTATTAGAAAAGCTCATGTAAAAGGCTCATTTGATGGCCCATTTTTCCTCCTCCTTTCTTTAGTCCCACATCATGTATAGGATTTATTCTTCTCTCTTCTCTCCTATATATTTGTATTCTCTCCTTGTATTTAAATACTTGAATAATACATACAAGCTTTGGGCACTTTCTACAATAATAAATAAAATAAAAGGATATATATGTAATAATATAAATGCCCTAAAATAGACAATAATAGATGCCTCCATATGAGGTGTCGCTCGCTAGTGCGGCCCGCCAAAAATAGACTGGCCAAGAACTCGTTTTTGGCTCATGATCTCGTGAGTGGACGTCGATGTCCGTCTTCCGTGATAGTATACATGTTTACACAATAAAAATCGGAGTTGTTTGTAGGCTACAACAAGTATTATATGCCCTAACTGAATCCACACAAGCCTGGTTGGACAATTTTGTTAAGTTTTGCAATAGGAACATATGACTTTTAAGCTTTATCATAGAAATTTATATCATATCCCTTTCAACCATAAAAAGGAAACTTAAGTGTTCCACAATTTAACATGTTACCGACATCTGGTATTCACAATTGTTCGCAATCTACATTATGAAAGGCACCCCTCAGGCGTGAGGTGCACAACGCCACAACTCTGCATGGCAGAGGAGGTCGAGGTGGCCCAGACGCAGTTAAGGGGTGCCTAGAAGCGCGCCTCACCCGAACGTGCCTCACGAACAAACACGAGGCCACAACTCTGGTGTCGCACCTCTCACCTTCTCCTAGTGACCGACCCATTTTTGACGGAAGTTGTGCTCCATTTCCTCGCTGGAATTCTTTATTTTCGAGAGATCTTTCTTCGTCGGAGTTCTTTCAACGTCAGAGACTCCTCTCCTTAGATTCTTCTTGACGAAGAGGCGTAGATTTTTTCTTCCTTTGAAGATTTTCTAAACCAAAGCTACTTCTTCGTCGTCAGAATGCCCATGGCCTTTTTCTTCGTCGGAGCTTTCTCTTCTCGAACTATGGTACCTCATCAATCATATTTCTTGGTTTTATACTAAAATCTTGTTTAATTTACTTAACCGAAGCTGGTTGTGAGAGAAATTGGAGTTTTTCTATATATATAAGTACTTAAATGCAAGAATTTTAAAAAAAATATTTTGGAAGATTAATAATGAAATGAAATCATGTTGATTAATTTATGTGTTGCCATTGTATATTCATAGCAAGAAAAACTAGCTCAACGACGCTTAAATGATTAAGTATTTGCAAAGTCCAATCGAGTATTGCGACGTCAAAATTGTACAACCCCATATCCGGCAAATAGTGGTCGACAAGAGCCAGATCGGCCAAAGTCCAGCAGTCCGGGTCCTAGGCGAGCCGGAGGGAGGCGAGATCCCTGGAAGCCCCTTCGGCTCGCCCAAGTGGGGTGGATCGTATGAGGGACGAGTGGAGCAGGTCGGCTCGCACTCGCCTCGAGGGCTCGACGAGCAGCGGGCGAGTGGGGCAGGCCGGGCCCGCACTCGCCCAGGGCTGGGAAGAGGCGGCGAGTGCCAGCTCCATCGAGCACTCGCCACCCCCGGCGAGTGGAGGTTCCAGAGGGTCACTCGTCCAGTCTCTTATGATGTGTTTTTACCACTCCACCCTCGTTGGTCTGCCTATAGCATGTTAGAACAACGGAGTTACGCTGTTGGCAAGCCGACCTGGACTGCGTATAGCTGCTTAGAACAGCGGAGGTTGACTATTTGCAGGCCGTTTTCAGAAATCTATAAATAGACACAGGGGGGTACCTCAGAAGGCATGCTTACTTGTGCCCCGGTCTTCTTGCGCTTTCTGAGGTATCTTTAGCTCGGCTTTTGGCTAAGGAGGGGAAGCGCTCTAAGATCTTTCGGGTGTGTGGTGAGACCTCCACGTCGAGCCCTTGGGTCTGTCCCCTGTTCTTTTTCCTTAGTCGTTGGGGCTCGCCAAAGAGAAGTAAGTGTGCGATCACCCCTTCCCCAAGGATGAACTCCACAAAGACCGAGTTTTCGGTTTCAACATTTTGGTGTGATGAGCGTGGAGAGTGGTCAGCGCCGAAAATCTTCAGCAGACTCAATGACTGGAGGAGAAGGGCAAGGTTCGGACAGGGCCGAGTCGCCACCCCCTCCCCCTCTCGCCACGGTGGGGATGTTCGAGGAGTTCGGGCAGGAGGTGCTTGGCCTCTTCAAGTTCGCACTCGGCGTGCGTGCCGAGTGCTCGACACCAGTTGTCCCAGTCGTCGCCGCCCCGGTCCTAGGCAAGGATACCCCAGCTTGACGAGCTGGGAAGGAGATTGCAGAGGAGGGGAGTGGGCGCGAACACCCCAGGCGAGTGCTCTTCCCCGGGTCGACGAGTGGAGGCCGGTTCGGCGAGTTGGGAGTGCGAGAACCTCCGGCTCGCCCAGCAGGGGGAGGCAGCCCCTTTAACGAGTTGGTTTCTTCTGCTCCAGTTCCAGAGGGGTTCAGGGAGTCAGAGATGTCCTACTGCACCGGAAAGGATGACCCGGTCCAGCACATCCAATGGTTCGAGGATGTGGTTTCAATAAGACCAATATCAGATGCTTTTAAGTGCAGACTCTTCGTCATCACCCCCGGCGTGGGAAGTCGACGGGGAGGCGTCGAACCCCGAGTTCGCGAAGAGGTTGGCTCGGTGGGCCATGGAAGATGAGAAGGGGCCAGGAGGTGGCCGAGGTCAGGAGGTGAGGAGAGCCGAATCCCGACAGAGGGTGCGGCAGCAGCAGCAGCAGCCCAGGTGAGAGCGTCAGGAGCCGGACAACCGGCTCGGCTGGAGGCAGCCGGAGTAGCAAGACCAAGGCCAGCGGAGAGATTTCCATGGAGGAGATAACCGTCAGGGAGGGAAGGGACAGTTCAACCCCCCAGGCTGGAGGCAGGGCCAGAGGCCTCTCCCCGATCAGCATCAGACTATGGCGATAGCCCGGGGGAGGAGGAAGATAGGCAACCCGAGGAGGAGGCAGGAAGCCAGAATGGGTGGGCCTTAAGTTATGGGTGACGACTTGAAATGCTTCTACTCATGAATTGTGTACATAACCCCCCTTTTTTTAATATGAATTTTCTTAACACTCTTAGTCTCTCGCAATTAAGTGAATGAACGAATGAGAAAGTCTACCTAAGTCCCGAGCTTTCTGCCGCTGTCAGGCTCCCATCTAGCTGGCAGGGCAGGGGCCCTCGGTGGACATGGTTGTTGCTTTGGAGCTAAGTCCCGAGCTTTCTCCCGGCGTCAGGCTCCCATCTAGCTGGCAGGGCAGGTGTCCTCGGTGGACATGGTTGTTGCTCTGGAGCCAAGTCCCGAGCCTTCTCCCGTTGTCAGGCTCCCATCTAGCCGGCAGGGCAGGGGTCCTCGGTGGACATGGTTGTTGCTCAGGAGCAAAGTCCCGAGCTCTCTCCCGCTGCCAGGCTCCCATCTAGCTGGCAGGGCAGGGGTCCTCGGTGGACATGGTTGTTGCTCTGGAGCTAAGTCCCGATCTTTCTCCCGCTGTCAGGCTCCCATCTAGCTGGCAGGGCAGGGGTCCTCGGTGGACATGGTTGTTGCTCTGGAGCTAAATCCCGAGCTCTCTCCCGTTGTCAGGCTCTCATCTAGCTGGCAGGGCAGGGGTGCTCGGTGGACATGGTTGTTGCTCTGGAGCTAAGTCCCGAGCTTTCTACCGTTGTCAGGCTCCCAACTAGCCGGCGGGGCAGGGGTCCTCGGTGGACATGGTTGTTGCTCCGGAGCTAAGTCCCGAGCTTTCTCCCGCTGTCAGTCTCTCATCTAGCTGGCAGGGCAAGGGTCCTCGGTGGACATGGTTGTTGCTCTGGAGCTAAGTCCTGAGCTTTCTCCCGCTGTCAGGCTCTCATCTAGCTCCCATCTAGCTGGCAGGGCAGGGGTCCTCGGTGGACATGGTTGTTGCTCAGGAGCTAAGTCCAGAGCTTTCTCCCGTTGTCAGGCTCACATCTAGCCGGCAGGGCAGGGGTCCTCGGTGGACATGTTTGTTTCTCCGGAGCCAAGTCCCGAGCTTTCTCCCGCTGTCAGGCTCCCATCTAGCTGGCAGGGCAAGGGTCCTCGGTGGACATGGTTGTTGCTCTAGAGCTAAGTCCCGAGCTTTCTCCCGCTGTCAGGCTCCCATCTAGCTGGCAGGGCAGGGGTCCTCGGTGGACATGGTTGTTGCTCTGGAGCTAAGTCTCGAGCTTTCTCCCGCTGTCAGACTCTCATCTAGCTGGCAGGGCAGGGGTCCTCGGTGGACATGGTTGTTGCTCTAGAGCTAAGTCCTGAGCTTTCTCCCGCTGTCAGGCTCTCATCTAGATGACAAGGCAGGGGTCCTCGGTGGACATGGTTGTTGCTCTGGAGCTAAGTCCTGAGCTTTCTCCCGCTGTCAGACTCCCATCTAGCTGGCAGGGCAGGGGTCCTCGGTGGACATGGTTGTTGCACTGGAACAAAGTCCCGAATTTTCTCCCGCTGTCAGGCTCTCATTTAGCTGGCATGGCAGGGGTCTTCGGTGGACATTGTTCTGGCTCTGGAGCCAAGTCCCGAGATGCTCCGCTGTCAGACTTCCACCTAGCTGGCAAGGTCAGGATCCTCGGCGGACATCTTTCCTGCTCCGGAGCCAAGTCCCGAGACGCTCCCGCTGTTAGGCTTCGCCTAGCTAGCAGGGCCGAGATCCTTGCTGGACATAGTTGTCACGCCAGAATCAGACCCCGGGCTGCTCTTGCTACTCAACACAAGGCAGTTGAAATTAAGCTTGGGACAGAAGCTGGAGGAAAAAGGTCGCGAGGAAAAACAAAGTTGGTCCCAGCAACCTCCAGGCGAGCTGGTAGTGGCGACCCGAGATCTCGGCAGAAGGGTGAGACGAGACTGTGCTCGGCAACTACGCTCCATCCCATCGAGATTCTACTTGAAAGGTATCTCTCGGCAATTAAAGTCCACCCCGTCAGGTTTTGACTTGGAAAAATTGGACCTTGAATAATCTTCCAAGGGTAAAAGGTGATCTCGCAGGCAAGTGGGGTGGTTGCGAGCCGAGCGCGGTGAGTGGTCTACTTTTTTGTTACCTTAAGGCTGGCGAGCTCCCAAGGTCTCTCTGCGGTCCTAACTCAAATGCATTCTAGCGACCCGTCGCACCCTGGTGAGGTCGCCCTATGGAGGATGGTCAGCTCGAAGGCGAGTACATCGCAGTAAGTTCAAAAAAAAGATAGACAAATTCGGGCCAAATCCTTTTTCATTAGCAAACGAAATGTTACAAAATGGAGAACTCGCCTCGGCGAGGTTACAAAAAGGGGAAAAAAGAATTACAACAAAAATGAGGAGGTGCGAGTCAGATCTCGCCCTCCCCTCCGGACGGGTGGTCCTCCTCGCCCTCCCCTCTGAATGGGTAACTGTCCTTGTAACCCTTAACCTCCTTGAAGTGTGACTCAAAACTTTCCTCCTTGCTGGGAGGGGTAGCCGACGGGAACAGGTTCGGCCCAAGGTCTCTCGTCGTGATCTCCTCGCATCTCTCCACCAGCACCTCAATGTCTTTCATCATTTGCAGGATGTAGTCGGTGGTGCCGATGGAGTTGATCTGCAACTTCTCGGCGACCTCGGCCTCAATGAAGACTTTTGGCCACTTGGGGGGAATGCTCGGCTCGCCACCGAGCGGAGGGAAGAAGATGTTCGTCTGTCGAATCAGCTCGCTCTGGAGCTCCTTGTTCTCCACCTTCAGTTTTTTATTCTCCTTCTCCAGCTCGGCGGCGCGAACCTCCAGCTCGGCGGCGCGAGCTTGCAGCTCGCTTGCGGCTTCGGCGTCCTGGGAAGAAAGGCAAGGCTAAGATCTTACCGCGACCCGGAGGATGGTTTCCCGGGGAGATGAGGTTGAAGCTGGGAACCGGGATGTCTCCGGCCCTTTCCCCCGCGAGTGCAGGAGTAGGTACGGGCTGCTCAGAAGGAGCGCGAGCTGGCGACCTGGACTTCAGTGGGTCCAGCCTCGTGGTCCCAAAGGGAGGTGATTTGTTCTGCAAGCGAGTGTCGGGGGGAGTCTGAGGTCGCGAGTCGTCGTGTGGGGTGTGGGCTCGCGGCATGGAGGGCTCAGCATCGGTATGATGGTTCTCGAAGTCGGCTGGAATGTCGATGACCATTTACCTCTTAGGGTCGGCAGCTGGTTTGAAAGAGGAGGCGAGCCCGGGAGTCAAGGTGGATTCCAGGTCGCGGTAGGTGGATTCAACATCTTTTGGGATGGACTTAGCTTTCTTGGCATGATTGGATTTCGTCGGCTCGCGCAGTGCAGCGCTGGGAGACATGCCGACTAGCGCAACAGCGCGAGTGGCGTTGAGCTTACGAGCGCGGCTAAGCTTCTCTTGGAGCTCTTTGGAGAGAGGCATCTCGGCAAGGCTCAAGTAAGAGGAATGACAAAGGCCACCCAGGTGCGTGGGCAGGTATTTATAAGCGCTGGTGGAGCCCACCAAAAGATTCTCTGGCCCTTGTCGCACTCGGCGCATATTGCGGGGTTTGATGATTCTTTCCGATCTTGGGACAACCTCGCAAAGAGCGGGGATTGTGTACAACCCCATATCCGGCGAATAGTGGTCGACAGGAGCCAGATCAGCCAAAGTCCAGCAGTCCGGGTCCTAGGCGAGTCGGAGGGAGGCGAGATCCCTGGAAGCCCCTTCGGCTCGCCCAAGTGGGATGGATCGTATGAGGGGCGAGCGGAGCAAGTCGTCTCACACTCGCCCCGGGGGCTCGACGAGCAGCAGGCGAGTGGGGCAGGTCGGGCCCGCACTCACCCAGGGCTAGGAAGAGGCGGCGAGTGCCAGCTCCATCGAGCACTCGCCGCCCCCGGCGAGTGGAGGTTCCAGAGGGACACTCGCCCAGTCCCTTGTGATGTGCTTTTACCACCCCTCCCCCTGTTGGTCTGGTTATATCCTGTTAGAATAACGGAGTTACGTTGTTAGCAGGCCGACCTGGACTGCGTATAGCTGCTTAGAACAGCGGAGGTTGGCTATTTGCAGGCCGTTTTCAGAAATCTATAAATAGACCCAGGGGGTACCTCAGAAGGCACGCTTACTTGTGCCCCGGTCTTCTTGCGCTTTCTGAGGAATCCTTAGCTCGGCCTTTGGCTAAGGAGGGGAAGCGCTCTAAGATCTTCCGGGTGTGTGGTGGGACCTCCACGTCGAGCCCTTGAGTCTGTCCTATGTTCTTTTTTTCTTAGTCGTTTGGCTCGCCAAAGAGAAGTAAGTGTGTGATCACCTCTTCCCCAAGGTTGAACTCCACAGAGACCGAGTTTTTGATTTTAACAGATATGATGCACGCGATTGTATCAATCTAATTTCGTTAACAAATATTGACGATAACAACAAATGGTTGATAGGTAGAATGAAGAAAGAAAATAAGGTTGAGCAAGAGGAGGAATTCATTTTTAAAAATGAGTATTTTACTTGGATTGTTGTCAGGATCACCGAAGTTGAAGAGGATAAGTATCACACACGATTATCTAAAGGAAAGAAGTGATCTCCACAAAGAAAATAAAAAAGAGGAGCACTTCAAAAACAAAGGTTTGGTACATCGGTAGTTTTTAGAGATGATGAAGAGGATGAGGAAACTGAATACAATGAAGAAAAAGAATATAATGACAATAGAGATAAAGACTTGGTTTTTTATGATGATTAGCTGATATTGAACTAATGAGTAATAAAATATTTGTATTTCTAATAGTATTTTACAATTAATAATATTTTTTATTCTTCATTTGTATCACATTGTTCATTTTTGGCATTAGTGTTGGTGTGCTATTATAGTAATAGTTTTATATTATGTGTTTTATTGAATTAATGAACTAGACACCGTCTTTTTTCTCCTTGCATTTATTAGGTGCGCGTCTGTCTTGCGCCTTGGCTCTAAGGTTGTAAATATCAGATGTCAACAGCATGTCAAATAGAATTTTTAAATGTCGGGTATTTAAAGTCGAAGATATGTCAGAGATATTTTAAAATATCGAATTTTCAAATCACGTAAATAACAAAATATTTTTATGTACACTAATGATAATTATATGCTCTAAAATTTAAAAATTAGCTAATAAATTTACTAACACAAAGTCATGTATTATCTCAAAATAATTTAATAATGATCTCCAGAATAAAATATTTGTAATACACTACGACTATTGTTAACAAGTACAAATAGATACATTGCAAAATGTGTTTAATATTATACAGTAATTTTATTCTTATAACATTAAATTTTATAGAAAATAAAATTTAAAACCTAAACAATTATTATTGATTGTCTTTTCATGTATAACAAATTAATGTTGATATAAAAATGATCAACAAATAAATAGATCGAAAGTTTTAATATTTTTTGAAGTACAAAATAAGAAAGATAAATTATAAAATAATTTAAAATTTTAATCATAAGAATAACACATTAAAGAGAATGAAACAATGAGTCTAATTGATTAAAATATACATAATATAATACATATATGTGATTTAAACATATAATGCTAACACAATAAATAGCGAACCATGAGTTCGAAAGTCGTGTTGGCCGATATATTGAAAAAAAAATCGGATGTCGAACTATATTTTACAAAATGACATAATCTACTTTTTAAGAAAAATTATTGTTTTACCCTCAAAAATGATACAGCAATAGACATATCAGACATGTCGGAGGACATTTAAAATAATGCTAAACTTTAAAATCCTTTTGCTCATTGGTGCAACTTGCACCTTTAATAACATAGTTCATAATCTCTATAGAAGGCATGGTTATCACAAGAGATGATGAAGAAGATAAATTCAAAATTCAAGAGCAACTGGATAAAGAATCTTGGAAGATTTAAATGTTTTTTACGATAGAAGTATTGATATCAGCGTAGAAGAAATATGTGATAAATATATTATCCAAAGGAGAATGGTTTATCATAAACCAACTAAGACACATTATTTTGAATATTGCTTACAATATTAGCTTTATTAGTCATTCATGCCTAATCAGAAATCATAATGACGATCATGTAACGGCAATAATTCATAGACATTACTAAAAATCTTCTCGAGGTTGAGTACATGTATTTTTTAACATTAATCATCTTCATATTGATGGTTACACTAATGCCAATTAGGCACATATGTCAGGATAAAAAAAACTAATTCAGGATAATTCATCTTTGTTGGTGGGAATTAAATAACATAGAGTAGAAAAATAAAAGGCAGTGGCATCGTCAACATCTACAGCAAAATTCAGGGAAATGGACAACGTACACCTAACTCTGAAATAGAGTTGTTTTGTCGGTATTGTCAACAGCTGCAGAAAAATTCAAAGGAATGGACAAGGTACACTTGACTCTGAAATAGAATTGTTTTGTTGCACAAAGCAACGTGAGAAATTTCATACAATCATGTTCAACATGATCACATCAAATATATTGACATGAAGGAACATTTTATCTTTATCAAAAAAATCTAGAGAAAAATTTTCTGAAGAGTTTCATTTGTTGTGTCCAATATCAACAAACAAATATGCTTACATAGGTTATTTCCAATAAAAGATTTCACAACTTCATAGAAAAGCTGGTCAGCAAGACACTCATACATCATACATGGACTGGAGGACGAGTGGTACTGTGAGTTGTGTTACTACTTATTAAAAAAATGAATATAGGAGTAATTAGATATGTTGTATGTTGTAAATACCACGTAATGCCGGTCATTGATTTTTAGCCTAAGACAGAAAGAAATTTCCTTAATTCATTAGGGCCTTCATGCATATATAGTGCATATGCTCTTCAAGAAGGATATGAAAGAAAGCTTAAAACCCTATTTTTGTTAAGTCAATTCACAGGTAAAATAATGCATAAAGCAAATAGACAAGTTTGGATCACCTAGCAAGTAAGCAACTTGCTAATAACTATCAGTATTGAATCATAGGAGAATGAAGTAACTTACTAAAGGGTTGATTTTGTTCGAATCACTTCCAAGCATGTTCATAGCATCACGCATGCATGTAAGATCTACGACAGCCGGAACGCCAGTAAAATCCTGCAAGGAGAGAGTTAAGTTGATCATAAATTATATATGCATTTAATTGAGAACCATTTAAATAGTCCTCCAACACTACCACATTTAAAATTTTCAAATATTGTCACAAAATGTGCATTCCCACAAAATGTTGGCGTACTTCATAACTAATAGAAGAAATCACATAAAACAGTTACAAATAGATTACTTGTGAAATTTGGTAACAAAACTTGATTATCTAATAGAAATTTTCATTAATATATTATTTTCTTAGGCTCTATTTGGTTCAAAGGAAATGTAAGATAAATGAAAACAGAGAACAAATTGAATTAATCCATATGCCTGATTGGTTGAGGACAAAAAGGGTGCAAATTTATAATTAAACAAAATATTGTTTAATTAAAGAAAAAATGGCATTTGTTTGTGATGATAAAAAGTTAAGAATCATGAAAATAATAGAGTAAAAAACATTTGCATTCCTTTTAATTAATTGAACCTAACAGGGCCATGAAAACGGGAAAAGATGCATTTTTCACATGGTACATTAGATCATGTGCTTTAATTTCCTTGATTAATTTATAAAGCACATTGATAAATTATGAAATAAAGCAAACTGAAATAAAAAATGTGTCATCTGGGAGTAAATACACATTAATTTCTTCTAATAAAATAGGGATGCAAATATAGAGAAATGGGCTTCTCCTCCATTGAAAAAAAAAACAAAACAAAAAGCCTGCAAGTTGGGAAAAAAACAAAAAGTCTGCAAAGCAAAGCAAAAGAAATTCTAAATCAATCAAGCATCTAGAGTTAAAAGCAAGAAGAAAACCTGAAGGAGGACTCGAGCTGGCTTGAATGGAATCTCGACCTGCTTTGGAGCAGATTTCTCCCAATCAATAATTTTTTCCACATCCTTCCCCAAAACCTGAAACTCATCACAGTTCCTGATGGCTGATTCCAATAGAATTCTTATCGAATACGGAAGCCGATCTGAAACCATCAATAACCGAAAAAATTTAAGCCCATCATCACACCACAATCAGCAATATCCAACGCATAACTCACCGATTCTAGGGTCTCCGAGCGCCGGAAGGCTATAATATTTTCCAAACTCCCCGCCTCCGGGCTTGGCTAGCGGTGTCAGGATACCCTCGTACGAGTTCCTCGCAGCTGTCCATCATCCAAGAAGATAAGTTCAAATATCACGCGAAGATGCACGAGGAAGTGGGGAATAGATGTAGCCCTTTACCTTCGGTGGCGAAGAGGCGCTCGAATCGATCGGCGACGACGGCTGAGGAGCGGACGACGGCGCGGTGGCTGATGGGGGAACGCCAGTCATGGAAATGGCGGGCAGCGTCCGGGGAATGGGGCGAGAGAGGAGATCCGGACGAAGAGAAGGAGAAATAACCATAGCGGGTGGCCGCCGCGGAGAGGGAGGAGAGGCGAGATTGGGATCTGAAGAGCGCCCCTGCGATCGGCCCCATCTTTGCTTCGTTCCGGCTACAAATCGGTGGAAGCAGCGCAAAGGGGATGGAGGAAGCCAGCGAGAGAGGAGTGCGGGGATGGAAGAGCTTAATTTGAGGAAGAAGGCGCGTGGTGGGAGCACACCTTGCGGTAGGGAAGCGAGCTAGCAATAGGTCAAGCGCGCCGCCCTGGCGCTCGAAATATTCTCTCCAATTTCGCTTTGATTTTTACCCAAAAATAGGAGACGTGGCGTAATTTTGTACGGGCACCTAAGCTGGTCGGCCTCAAAAGTCATAACACGAATAGATTAGGAAGTGCTAGCGATATTTTAGGCGATTGTTAAACGCAATTTAGGTTTGGTTAATCTCACCTCAATATTTTAAATAAGGTGATTGTTAACCGCAATCTTTTATTGGCTAGTCGCATCTCAAAATTTCATAACTTTTGTGTTTTTTTAAAATTTGCCTTGTACATGCAATTTTAGGAAAAATGCTCAAAACAGAAGTTGTAGATCTCGTCGAGATATACAACTTTCGTGTTGATCATTTTTCCTAAAAATGCATGTACAATGCGCATTTTGCAAATATATCCAGGTTTTGCGTCTTTAAGAAATACGTCTTGTACATGCAATTTCAGAAAAAGTGCTCAACACGCAAGTTATCTCGACGAGATCTACAATTTGCGTGTTGAGCACTTTTTCTGAAATTGCATGTACAAGACGTATTTTGAAAAGACGCGAAAAATTACGAGATTTTGGGGTGCGACTAGCCAATAACGGATTGCGGTTAACAATCGCCTTAAATAAAGGCCTATATTTTCTATTGTTAACCGCAACCCGTCTCCTTCCTCCTTTCTCCCGCTACAGCGTCCTGCCTCCTTCCCTCTTAGGCTAGTTGTCATTGTGAAGCAGACTGGTCCTTGTTCGCTCCCACGCACATGAGTACAGGACGACACTAGCCCTTCCTCGCCTCCTCATAATTCTTTCCTCTTTCTCCCGCTTTCGCGCTAGCAGCATATTTATTCTATTTAAATACGCATTCTTCCGCTGGCCACTTGCGTCCCAAGTAGGTTATGTTGTGTTTCTCAGATCAGGGGCATCCGCATGTTCCATTTATTCTGCGAGGGTTTTGTCAGAATTGATGTCGCGAAGCACGCGCACAGTCCCGTCCATAAAGCGGTGTTTGGACTATTTCGGGCTGAAGCACATACTGGAAAGTCTTTTGGTGTTGCTCAACCCCTTGGAGATCAAAACAGAAGAAGCTTCCCTCGCTGAGGAGGAGAAGGCCGATGAAATCTCTGCTGCCATAGATGGTCGGGATGTTCCCAATAGGGTGACTCCTCTCCACCTCGCAGTTAAGCTTGGAGACGCCAATGCCACTGAGGTGCTCATGGTCGTCGGTGCTGACTGGGCCTTGCAGAATGAACAGAGATGGAGCGCTCTACAAGAAGAAATTTGTGTCCGGGAGGAGAAGCTCGCCGACTGGAGCTTGCAGAATGGAGCTCCATTTTTTGCAAAATGGAAGAGGTGATGACGACCTTGCTCTCAAATGAAACGAGGAGCAAGTCTGGACCAAGCACCAATGAGGATCTTCTGGTAAAGAGCAGCGAGCCGATCAGAGACAGATCCAAAGACAGGGGCAAGAAAGCAACCCGACCCAGGTCGAAGTCAAAGAACCGGAACAAGTGCCACTACTGCAAAGAAGAAGGGCACTGGAAAAACAACTGTTCAAAAAAAAAGCTCAGGGAAAAGAATCAAGAGACACAACAGGCAGTTGTGGCTTCAGACCAAGACAGTGACGTTGATGTACTTCATGTTGGATCTACCCTCGACTCCACGGATGCATGGATCATGGATTCTGCATGTTCTTATCACATGTGCCCGAATAAAGAATGGTTCTCCATCTTCAGGCAATGTGATGGTGGTCGAGTTCTGATAGGGAACAACTCAGAGTGCAGAACATTGGAGATTGGCAGCATCAGAATTAAGATGTTCAACGGAATGGTTAGAACACTCACAGATGTCAGGTACGTGCCTGATTTGAGAAAAAGCCTGATTTCTCTAGGCACTCTGGAGGCAGTCGGGTACTCTTACACCGATGTTGGCGGATACTTGAAGGTCAAGAGAGGCGCTCTAGTGGTCATGAAAGGAGAGTGCTCTGACACTCTCTACAGGCTTATTGGTACTACTATTGTCTGGGACGCATCGATTTCTACGACGTTAGATGAGGATTCCTCTCTACTGTGCCATGTTAGACTTGGCCACATGAGCGAGAGAGAACTGCTAGAGATACATAAGAAAGGGTCAAGATGTGCAAGCTGGATTTCTGTGAGACATGTGTTCTCGGGAAGCAGTGCAAAGTGAAGTTTGTGACGTCAAGCAAGCGCAGAAAACAGACACTGGAGTACATACACTCAGACGTCTGGGGGCCAGCCCCAGAGCCTTCACTTGGAGGTGTCAGATACTTTGTGACCTTCATCGATGACTTCTCAAGGAAGGTCTAGATCTACTTTCTTAAGCACAAGTCTGAAGTTTCCGAAAAGTTCAAGATCTGGAAGATCAAAGTGGAGAAGCAGACCGGAAGAAGGTCAAATACCTCAGATTTGATAATGGTGGCGAGTACACCTCAGCGGAGTTTCAGGCATACTGCAATCAGGAGGGCATCACTCATCATCTCACCATTCCCGGTACACTACAACAGAACGACGTCGCAGAAAGGATGAATAGAACATTGCTGGATAGGGCTTGGTGCATGCGTCTATTTGCCGACCTACCAAAATTTTTCTGGGTCGAAGCTATCAATACGACATGCTATCTAGTGAATCAGTCTCCATTTATGTCACTGGATCTGAAGTCTCCTCAGGAAGTCTGGTCAGGTACACCTATTGTTTATTCTGATATTCATATTTTTGGTTGCCCTGTATACACACTACTGCAGGACTCAGAGAGGACTAAGTTGGATGCTAAGTTCAAAAGATGTATCTATCTCGGCCAAAAGACCGACACAAAAGGGTTCAAGTTGTGGAACCCTGAAACCAAGAAAGTTGAGGTCAAGCGCGACGTTGTCTTTGATGAGGCTTCTATGTTGAAGAAGCCTCGGTCTCAAGCTAAAGAGGTGAAGACTCCAGACTCACTAGTGGAGTTGGAGCTTGATGAAAGCAACAAAGAAGATGATGGTGATGAGTCATCTGACTCTGATGAGTCAGAGGCTGCTCAACTTGCCGAAGCGGAGATGTACACGATCGCTAGAGGGAAGGCAAGGAGAGAGGTTAAACAGCCTCTCAGGCTACATGACACTGTAGCATACACTTTTCATGTGATTTCCTCAGATCCTAGTTTCTATCGAGAAGCTATAGAAAGTGGAGACAGTTCTCATGGAAAGCTGCTATGGTAGAAGAGATGGATTCACTTCAGAAGAACCAGACATGGGACTTGGTTAGTCTGCCCAAAGGAGCCAATACAATCAGCTCCAAATGGATGTTCACGAAGGAGTTTACATCAGAGAAGGACCAGTGGATGAACAAGGCTGGATTTGTAGCAAAAGGTTCGGCAGAAGAAAGATGTTGATTTTGATGAAATCTTCTCACCGTGGTAAAGCACTATTCCATACGGGTGCTACTTGCTATGGTAGCGATGTGGGACATGGAGCTGGAGCAGATGGACGTGAAGATGACGTTTCTTCACGACAACTTATAGGAAGAGATCTACATACTGCAGCCTGAGGGGTTCATTCGACCCGGTGACGAGAAAAAGGTGTGCAAGCTGAAAAAATCTCTTTACAGTTTGAAGCAGGCTTCGAGAATGTGGTACAAGCGGTTCGATACATTCATGACTTCACATGGTTCTAGCAGGAGCCAGTACGACAGTTGTGTCTACTATATGTTTTTTGCAAACAGAGATATACTGATTCTGATGCTCTACGTCGACGACATGTTGATTGCTTGCAAGTCAGCTCGAGAGATTCAAGTACTGAAGCAAAAGTTGCATGTTGAGTTCGAGATGAAGAATCTTGGTCACGCATAGAAAATCCTTGGGATGAAGATCAAGCGGGACAGAAAGCGAGGCATGCTTTGGCTTTCTCAGGCTGGTTACATACAGAAGGTTCTGGAAAAGTTCAACATGATGAAGTCTAAAGCTGTTACGACTCCCTTGGGATAGCAGTTCAGATTGCCATCACAGCAGTGTCCAGACGCAGAAGAGGAACGTCAAAAGATGCCCAGGGAGTCGTACGCTAGTGCGGTAGGATGCTTGATGTACACAATGATCTATACGAGACCAGATATCGCTCAGGCTGTGAGCGTTGCCAGCAGAACATGGGAAATTCGTGGCGACAACATTGAGCAGCAGTCAAGTGGATTTTTGCGATATTTGAATGGAACTCCAGACGTTGGTTTACTTTTCAAAAGGGGCGAAGTTGTTGGAGCTTTAGAGGGCTTCGTTGATTATGACTATGCTGGCGACCTCGACAGAAGGAGATCTACGTCAGGGTACATTTTTCTTCTAGGTGGAGGTCCTATCAGTTGGAAAGTCACTCTTCAGGACACTGTTGCTCTATCTACGACAGAGGCGGAGTACATTGCTGCAGTGGAGGCCGTAAAGGAAGTCATCTGGCTCAAAGGTCTCACCAAGGAACTCAAGATTACTCAGGAGACGGTGAAGTTGCACTGTGACAGTTAGAGTGCGATTTGTCTTGCAAAGGATCCTGTCTACCATACAAGGACAAAAAACATCGATGTGCGCTACCACAAGTTAAGGGAGTTGTTGGAGGTGGAGATTTATAGTTAGTGAAAGTACCCACAGAGGATAATGTTGCAGACATGTTGACAAAACCGCTGACTGGAGTCAAGCTCAAGCACCGCCTTGACTTGACTCACATTTGTGTCTACTGATCGTGGTGACCCCAGGGAGAGGGGGTGCTTCATTTGAGAGAAGATCCAAGCTGATGGTGGAGCTCAATCGCAAGGAGCGTCAATGTGGAGTTTGTTGATTTATTGTCGCTCCTTTAGCAATGAACCGAGTGGTTATTTTGGGGGTATACATATATATATCTTATGATTAATTAGGTGGACAACCAGGGTTAAAATAAGAGAGAGACGACCACAACGTTTCTCCTCCCTTTCTCGTCCAGAGCCGGCTGTAGTGATTCCCGCTTTCTTCTCGTCCAATCCAGCCCGCCGCTGTTCCAAGTCGCGAACAAGGAGAGGAGCCACGCCCATCGTTCCGCCTGGAGGTGTCCTACCTCCGTCTGTTACCCAGTCCCGGGGAGATCGGCTCTTTTGTCAAGGAGGAGCCTCGTCCATCTGTTTCGCTGGAGGAATTCCGCCGGAGATTCGTTCACTGGGGAGTTTGCTCCTGCAATCAAATAGGAGGAATGAGGTGTCTTCTCCTCCAGTGATATTCGGTGGAAGCCTTTTATCTAGGGCATCGAAGGAGGTGGAGGCTGACTGAGATAGGGGCCGCATTGGTGGCCCAGGTTCTTTGTTCCACTATTGTAAACATTTCTCTATTATTAGTGGATCTTTTTTTGGTTCTCTCCACGTAGATATAGGAGTCGTTTATCTCCAAACCACGTAAATTTTTTTTGTCGTCTGTGTGTGCTTGAAATTTTGCTATTTTATTTTGCGCTACTGCTATTGCTCGTTTCCATTGCGCTGTCCGCGGTTTTTCAAAGTCGCGGATTAGATCCAATTTTATAACACCCTTCTGCCCTAGCGCGCGACTGATTCCTCTTCGTGATATCTCCTCTTCCAACGACTGTGATTCACGGGAATAGAATTGACAACCACCTTCCCCATCGAGGAACCGGCGTCGACCTCCTTTACCGTCGATCATTAGCTTCTTCCCTGCCAATGTAACCCTAGAAACTTATTTTTCTCATGTCAGATCCTCGTTTTTTCCTTGTTGATGAGTGATGGTGTGCTGCTTGAAATGTTGTGAGATTTTTTGTTCATAAGCTTTGAGTTGCGGGTCACTCGAGCATCTTGGTAGACTGAACTAATTGAATTGTTTTAGCTTGTAAAGTGGTTGAGCGCGCAAACAGTCACAAAAAAATAAGAAAACAGGTAAGAAAAATATTTTAATGTGAAAACCCGTGAATATGGTGAAAAACCATGTACTCGGATTGACGTCGACCAAAATTTTACTAGTCTTGGATGTTGTTATAGAATTTTCAAAGAATGTGAGGGCGATAGATCGCTATTTGTTACAATTGTTAGGGTAGAAATAGAGAGTTGGGCTCGGAGCGTGACAGGGTACCGCTCACAAAGCAATGTGCTTTGATTGCTGTAGTGGGGAATGTTGCGCTTTGAACGCACTAGAGACACTATCTGCTGCTTTGAGGCTTATCTCATGCCGCGTTCAGAGGAGTTTGATGTGGTTGTCTTATTGTTGATTGGAGGGCTCGTGGCTGGGTTTAGGGCGTTGGGAACACTGCGCGCGGAATGCCTGTTGTGGTGCACATAGAACGTGTCATGCTTGCGACGGAACACGTGTTAAGTACAGTTGGGAGGCGCTCCGTGTTCTTTGTAGGAAATCTTGTGGACAGTCGGTGTTGCTTCAGAGCGAAGCGCTCCCTTGGAAGTAGTCTTGAGAGCGGGGTATTAAGGTGCACGCCTTGGAGCGGAGCGCACGGTGGCGCGCTTGAGAACGAAGCGTGTGGAGGCATGCTTGGAAGAGGCATGCGTGAAAGCATGCGAAGCGCACGGAGGCGCGCTCGGGAGCGTCGCGTGCGGAGGTGCGCAACAAAGCGGAGCGCGCAGGGGCGCGCTCGGGGGCGGAGCGCGCAGTGGCGTTCCCGGGGGCAGAGGAGCCCGCCGGGGCGGAGGAGCGCCCCAGGGCGGAGCACACAATGGCACGCTCGGGGGACGGTGCGCGTGGAACTTATGAGATTTTTCGGCATTGTGCGCTTACGCCCCTTTCTCTTTCCTCCACAAATGAGAGCATTAGGGCCCCTTTTATAGATTTTAGGTGTGAAAACCTATTAATTTTATCAGGTAACTATCAGATGGACGAATAGGAATGCCCGAAACGGGGCACACAAATCACTGATTTTACGAATATGAGAATAATGCCCTCCGGGCGGTTATGACCCATTGGGTGGTCCGAACACCGGACAACAATGAGAGGGGAGGCCCGGTCGCCGATCAAGAGAGGCGAGCCACCTGGCGAGGCCGACGACCAGGGGTTGTGCCCTCAGCGAAAAAAATGGGCGACAAGAGGCCTCCCAAGCTGGGCGGCCAAATGGGGCGCTCGATCGGAGACCAGCGGGCGGCCCTCCGCAGGCTGGCAGAGGGCCAGACGACTAAGAGGGTGCCTGATCCAGGCAGCCAAGGAGTCGCTCGATCGGGGTCCTTTGGGAGGCCCTCCGCACGTCGGCGGAGGCCGGGTTGCTAAAAAGCCGCCCGATCCGGGCGGCCAAGGGGGGTTGCCCAATGGGGGGGCCTGCGGGCGGCCCTCCCCATGCCGGCAGAGGGCCATGCGGTTAGGCGGGGAAGGTTTCCCCTTGGTCGTCTCTCCCCACTATCGGGCGATTATCCCGTTAGTGAAGAGTTTTCTCGAAATTCACAGCCCATGTGCAGGGGTGCAATTTAGCGACTTTATGCGACTGTTCACTCTGTTTGGCATGTTATTTTACTCCTTTATCGCCGATCATTTTCCATGTTAGTGGATTATTGCTATTTGAGTTTTTTATCTTCAATTTCTAGTAATTGTAATCATATGAGCTTGATATTTGGTAACTTTTGCTTGTTATTTCCTAATTTAAACATGTTATTTGTATACAATTTTTTTACTATTTTTAGACTAAATAAATATCTCATTTTTTAAAATATGGACCAATATTGTATATATTTTTCTTCCAAACAGTTTCACAGATTCTGCAATCACTCTATAAAACAACTGATTATTTCACCACTGCTTATCCAATCATTGCAGCCTGTAGCTAAACCAGACTGAGCTTAATTGAATGTTTTGGTTCCAGGGGCGGATCCAAGGGGGGCAAGCTAGGACCCCCTTATTTATTTTTTTTATTTGCTATACCCGCTATCTTAACTTTTCCGCCCTAATCCAGCCCTCATTTTTCGCAGCCGGCCCACGCAACCCCGCTTCCCTGTTGCGGCACTACTTAAAATTTTCGCCCTAATACAGAAAAGTTATAATGATGAAATCAAAATCAGAAAGTATACCGTGATTTTATCATTATAACTTTCATCCGTATTTGAAAGGAAATGTTAAGGGTAATCATAACAATGTTCAGTATTTCAGTCTTTGAACCCAACCCCTTAGGATTTTCAATGCCCAAATCAGTACGTTCAACAAGCATCTATGTCTTTTGGCCGACTGATTTGACAACCATTAATATCATTTATTTGCTTTCAATTTCTATCATACTCTTAACATTACATGTGTCGACACATTTACGTTTACTTATTCATAGGGTTGTTATGTATTATTTTATCCCCTCAAATGTTCATTTGTCTGTTTGCATTTGTCAAGACCATACATAATAGTGATGATCATTATCAAAGATATAAAGAATCCATGCTTTCACAGGCAACATCTATGTAAGTGATATCTTGCTATGCATTTATATAAAGGTATGAAAATAAGACATAAATCAAAAAGAAAATTCTCACCGTTACTTTTTTCCTTTCCAATGTCACGCCCCACGTCATCGCCATGTCTACCTTGGGATGTCATCCTTCACGATATCTGTTTAGGAATCATATCACTAGGGGTGATTATTATCAAGATTGCATCACATTATAGCTACGGTGTTGACCTCTATGGTTGACTTAGACATCTTAGGGTTTGTCTAAGGAGGAAAAGTGGAAATGCAAGACGACATATGTAAACAAATGAAGAATAACTCGATTAGCTTTCCAGGGAAACATCATCAAAAAGAGAAATACAACTGGATTGAATGGCAGATCAGCAGCATACCAAAAACCCCCATGCACCGTACAATCAGCTATAATCAAGAGTCCCACAATGAACAAAATCGGGCAGCAGGCAAAGAAGCCTTAATCACTTCACAATCATACCCATGCACTATAGGAAAAAGAAGAGTAGTAGCCAATCACAACTAAATAACCGGCCAGCCACAAAACATATAGCCATCTGCATTACAACCATCTTGTTTCTCTAGATCAAGCATGTAAAACAAGAATAAATGTAGGAAAGAATAACTAACACAGAACATAGCTACAACCAAGCCAGAATCGGTCAATAATAAAAAGGAAGGATCTCCCATAACACTCTTCCTCAACAAAGCAGTTTAGGACCACCAACTACCCAAATAACAGTCATCCAATTTCAGACACGAAACTAAAAGCTGAACATGACTCATCATCCAACTCCATCAGGAGGAAACTCAGAGGAACAAGGAGAAAATATGCGTAGAGTAAAATTCGACCGATCTGGGCTTATAATCATTAGTAAGAAAAAGGGCACATTTCCTACACTAACCAGTCAACTTACACACTTATACATTTCACCAATAAGAAAACCCTAACTTGCCTGCTCATGCTCTTTCACTTGAAAACTAATAGCACAATAGAAGAAAAGAATGCTTACAGTGAATCTAAAAAACCTGGGTACTAATTTAGTACCAAATTGCGAGTCCGACGAAGCTCAGGTCAAGCAGAGCCTTGCCAACAACTGATCCCAGCAGCGGTTCAGGTATCCAGTGCAAAATCACGACTGAAGAGGGAAGGAGGTAAAGAGGGAAGAACAGCTCACTAGCCCCCTAGCTCCGATACAACCGAAGATATAAGAAGAAGAATGGACAACGCCAACGAATAAGAAGAAAAAGAAATAAGATTCCCAATTTATTTACTCCCCCGTCGCCTCCTGTAACCACTCAAGTTCCAGCATTTATTGTAATATTTCAATGATAGCAGTTAACATGTAAGAGTATTCCCGGCCTCTTATACAGTCGGTTCAACATTTCCACTCAAGAAACCCATCCTAAACTTTGCTTTGGCAAGCTCATATGTGTTGTATCTTACTGTGTACATCGTAACAAAAACCAAATAAACCATCATACTTGCTAAAACAAAAATCCATAAGACCCCGTTCGTTTCGCAGGTTTTGTTTCACAGGAATTGGTTTTGTTTGAAAACTAAAAACTGGAAGGTTTTAGTTTTCGGTCAAAACCAATTCTCTAGTTCGTTTGCAGGAAGGTTTTCAGGCCCAGAAATTGATAAATGACAAATTTTGTGTTCGTCTGTAGGAAGGTTTTCGGGCACATGAATTGTTTTTTAAAGTAATGCAATCATTCAACTTATATAAACAAACATTTTGAACATCATTAAAAAACTAGTCGTACATGATATAAGTTTTCACACATCAAAAAATTAAAACCACATAATGTTTACGCATCAAAAAACATACAATCATCATAATATAAGTTTTACACATCAAAAAGATACAATCCACCATAATTATGTCTCGGCCAAAAAACTAATCGCCCAAGTGCACGCGCAACCAAGCCCTCCTAAGAATCTATGGCATAACCAGAAAACACTCGCATTTGATTTCGTCGGCGGCAAGCATATCAATTGCACTGATCATATCAGCCTCAGAAAGGTCTGTCATAGGTGCCAGTGCAGCATACATCATTTCAATCCGAGTCATCTCCCGACGTGGCGGAACTAGAGGTGCTACTTCGGCCGGGCCATCTAAGTTAAATGCAATATGTGTGACGGCCTCTGCAATCTTATCCAGATTTGATGGTTTCTTCGCCTTCTTCCTCCTTGGGCCCATTGATCCATTACCAAACTCATCCTCATCATTAGTATCTTCCACATGAATTTGATTAGCTGATTACACACTAGTCGCCGAGTTGACTCCGGTGGCCTTATCACTTCCACATAGTGCCGCAAGATCACTCCAGTTTACAATGACCTTGTCCTTGTAATGCCTAAGAGAGGGATGCGCCTACATTATTTAAAAAACAACATCAGTTTAGGGTGTCAAAATTTATGATAAAAAATAGACTTATACCTTACCCGAATATAATCGACCCAGACCTCGGGACTGTCGACTTTGACCACGTGTTTGTCCCAGTCCCAACCAAAACCAGATGTGTCTAGCATTGCAGAAATCTCTTGAAAATACTTATTTCATGTTTTGAGTCTTGCCATTATTTTTTCTTTTGTCATCCGAACATGACACTCTTCCCACAATGCAGTTATGTCAGCTGTGAAGGCTACTCCCTTCCATCCATTTGCCCCTTTATTGCCCAAATTAAGTTGATCCAAAAGAGCGGAAGATAGTGCGGTATCCATCTCACTTGTCCAATGAATGTACGTTTTTTGTTTCTCGTTCACAGCTTGCTCCTTTCCCAAGTCCATTTGTTGCACTATACGAAAAATTACAAGATTACCAAAAAAAAACAACAAAATTACATAATGTAACGAATATCATTAAGAACAAAGAGTACATAAACAGCAGCATCAATATTACATAATGTAACTATTATCATTAAGAACAAAGAGAATATAAACCAGCAATAAAATTACATAACGCAACCACTATCATAAACACCAAGGTTTAGAAAAACCAGCAACAAAATCACATGATGCAACCAAAGATAACTAGACGAGTTTTAAACATCATTAAGAAGGAGTACAAATCTAAATTCATTGTCAAGCAAGCAAATCATCTTCTCTTTGTCGGTACTCATTGAACCATGTATGAGCCATTGAATCACGGAATGCAGTCCATTCAGTGGTTGATTGAATTGGGGCAGATGTATCCTCATATACAAAGCTATCTCCATTAGTAGATTCTGCTAATATCTCTACATCCACTTCTTCTAACAAACGAGCATCATGCACTTGTCTTTTATCGATCAAATAATTATGAAGGATGCAGCAATCATTAATAATATGAACCTGTACAAAATGGGAGCGCAAATAAATGTTACCGAGCGAGATGGAAACAAAGAGCAGTACTTTCTACCTGACATTTGATATCGAAGAATGATGACTGCCGTAAAATTGCCCATCTTTTTTTAAGTAACCCGAACGTCCTCTCAATTACATTCCTTTTTTTGAGTGACGAAGATTAAATAACTCTTTGTATGTTGTTGGATTATTGCCTTGAGTAGCTCACTCTTGTTGATGGTAACATGTTGATCCACATGGAGCTAGAAATCCAGGTCCATTTGTATATCCAGCATCAACAAGATAATATTTTCCTATAATGTGATTAAATCATAATCCATCAAATTTTTTAAGACTAAATCAAAATGCAATCCAAATATTTACCTACAGGCACTTCAAAGCGATCCTCCATCTCAAGTGCATTGCGCAACACTCTTGAATCTGAAGAGGAACCCTCTCATCCAGGTAAAACATATGTGAACTTCATATTTGCAGCACAGACCCCGAGTACATTTGTGGTAATTGCTTGTTTCCGATTCCGGTATTTACCTTGGTCAATTATCGGAACAGTGACATCAATGTGTGTACCGTCAATAGCACCAATGCAATCTTTAAAGTACCCCCGCTTACTAGCTTGCGTTGTTTCAGGTAGTTTGATGTAGTCTGGGCTCAACTTCAATATTGCCTTCAACACTTTGTTGAAATGTCTACTAATAGTGTCGTTAGAACGTAAATATGTTCCCCCTACATCTCGAAATTTGTTATTATGCGCTATGATATATAGAAACAAGCCGACAGATTCTTTTACCGTTACATTTTGAGTTTCAACAAGATGCCCCTTCTCCACTAAAATGTTGCACATGCTTCAGCTTGAGGGGGAGTGTTGTTGTATGGAGACCGGGCGGTCTGGCGGTCTGATTCTGGCGGTTTAGAGACCGCACGATCTGTCGGTCTCTCTCCTGCGGTTTGATGGCTGGACTGTGGCTGTGGTTATCCGGGCGGTCTGATGGTTTGTCTCAGGCGGCTTAGAGACCGGGCGGTCTGGCGGTCTCCTATGGCGGCTTGTTCCCTGTCTCTTGTGGTGGCCGGGCAGTTAGCCTATTCGTCTAACTGCGCGGCATGTTCGGCTTATTTTTATGTTAAACCGCTTACACCTGTAATTTTTAGTCTCACATTGCTTAATTGTAATCTCTCTCATCTCCTCCATTCTATAAAAGAAAGGTTATACATTTGTAATAGATACCTTTTTTGGATAATAAAGTTTACATTACTCCAAATTTTCGGTCTACTCTTTTCTGTTCGCACAATCTTAATTATGGATCCATGATGGTTCTGATTGAAGAAAACTAGCCGATGGAGATCCAAAAATCCGGATTCTTCATCTCCTGTATGATACATGTGCCATGGGAAAGTCACGACGGCTTCTTTTGCTGCTACACAACATCAGAGTCAATATCCCTGGGATCTAATACACATGGATCTTTGGGGTCCTGCAACAGTCGAATCATCTGGAGGAAAGAGATTCTACTTCCTGCTTGTCGATGACTTTTCCAGGTACATGTGGAATCGTTTTTTAAAAGAAAAACCTGATGAATTGTCAACATTCATAGATTTCAAAAGGGAAATAGAAAAGAAGCTAGAAAGGAGCATAAAGACAATTAGAAGTGACAATGGAGGCGAGTTTGCCTCCCATGCCTTCAAACAATTCTGTTTGATTCATGGCATTCATCATGAATTCACAATCCCTGGAACCCCACAGCAAAACAGGGTTGTTGAAAGACGAAACAAAACAGTAGCATAGATGGGAAGATCGATGATGCTGCACAAAAATCTGCCCAAATGCTTCTAGGCATAAGCTACCAATACTGTTGTTTATATACTAAATAGAGTACCCACGAGATCGTTGAAAAAGTCGACTCCATATGAAGCTCTCAACAATTCCAAGCCTTCTGTGGAACATCTCAGAACTTTTGGTTGCATTGCTTTTGGGCACCAGGCAAAAGAAAAGAGAGACAAGCTTGATCCCTCGAGCATAGAGAGTGTGCTGCTTGGGTACAGTGAGATTAGCAAGGGCTATCGCTTGCTCAACCCTCAAACCAACCAAGTATACATATCAAGGGATGTTACATTCCATGAAGAAGACAGTTGGAACTGGCCTTCAGACATTGGGGAAATCATAAATTCAGACTAGGTCTCGGTTGAGCTTAGAATTCCTTCTAGCTCCCTCCAAGCGACCACATAAGATGAAATTTTGATTGATCCACTGGATCCACCAACACCCCTTGAGTCATCATCGCCCCAGAAAACGTGCTCGATGGAAGACATCTACAAACGTGCAAGGCTTGCCCTATTTCATTCCACACCATCAAAATATAGTGAAGCAGTCAGTCACGAAAAGTGGAAGGAGGCAATGGCTGAAGAAATTAAGTTAGTAGAAAAAATGGAACCTGGACTTTGTTTCCAAGGCCAACAAACAAAGACGAAATTGGCTTGAAATGGATCTTCAAGCTTAAATGCAATGAGGCGGGAGAAATTGTTAAGCATAGAACCCGCATTGTTGTCAAAGGCTACAAACAATATGTAAGAGACTTCGATGAAACTTATGCTCCGGTGGCCAGAATGGACACTATAAGGTTGCTTCTTGCTATTGCAGCAAACAAGAATTACCCAGTGTATCAACTCGATGTTAAATCAGCGTTTCTAAATGGAACTCTGAATGAAGAAGTTTTCGTAGAACGGACCGAAGGATTTGAGAAAAATGGAAGAGAATATGATGTTTACCTTCTCCATAAGGCTTTGTATGGACTCAAGCAGGCTCCCAGAGCCTGTCATGAAAATATTACCCAGTACTTCCATGAAGAAGGATTCCTGTCTTCTAAATCAGAAGCTTTTATGTTCATTAAAACAGATTTGAATGGATGCAGAACCTTCATATGCCTATACGTCGATGATTTGATCATCACTGGTGATTCTGTCTCCGTTATCAACAAATTCAAAGAAAGCATGAAGATAAAATATGAGATGATAGATTTAGGATTACTGAAATATTTTCTGGGTCTACAAGTCCTTCAAATGCCTGGATCAATTTTCATCTCTCAAAAGAGGTACGCGATTGATCTTCTTAAAAAAATATAAACCGGAGAAGTGTAATCCCTGTATTACTCTTATAAGTAAAGGGGAAAAGATGCATAAGAAATTAGAAGGAGAAGGAGCTGATGAATCCTCCTACCGAAGCCTAGTCGGATCACTCATTTACCTCACCTCCACAAGACCAGATATCAAAAATACTGTAGATCAATTATCCAGGTATATGAGCTCACCATCCAAGTCGCATCTCCTGGCAGCAAAGCGTGTTTTAAGATATATTCAGGGGACCAAAGACTATGGCCTTAGATACTCTCAAACTCAAAATCCCACGCTTACAGGTTACTGCGACTCAGATTGGGGAGGCTCCCTGGATGATCATAAAAACACTACAGGGTATGTGTTCTACTTTGGGACTTGCCCTATATCCTGGAAATCTCGAAAGCAACCAACTGTCGCCCTCTCAACTACAAAGGCAGAGTATATGTCCCTGAACTCATCCGTCTGTGAAGGCATATGGTTGAAGAGATTAGCCAGTGAACTCCTTGGAGAAGAAATAAAGGAGTTTGTGATTAACTGTGATAACATCTCCGCCATCGCACTCTCAAACAATCATGTCCGGCATAGTCGAAGCAAACACATTGATATCAGATTTCGTTTTATAAGAGAACAATTGGAGAAGAAGACGGTAAAGTTGAAACACTGCAGCTCATCTTCTCAGTTCGCTGATATCTTGAAGAAACCCTTGGGTAGAGCTCACTTCCTGGAAATGAGGCCACATTTAAGACTTGAATCATCTTCGGTTCAAGAGGGGGTGTTAGAAGATGAACCGGCTGACCAGGGAACTGAACCAGACCAAATTAAAGTTAAGGCGTTTACTGAACTCAACGCCGAAGACGAAACGAACTGGAGTTATGGCGTTTAGTGAACTCAACGCCGAAGTCAAAGCAACCCGTGACTGTTTGTTTCTTCTTCGCATTAATGCACTGCTTAAGTTAACTACAACCTGCAAATTATAAAAGGCAGGATATGTATTGTCTTAAGAACAAGAAGATGAATGAGAATCCTTATCTTTTTCATTTAGTTTTGTTTCTTGCAATTCCCTCATTCATCATTCATTTTCAAAACTTTTAGCAGCTCGAGATTGGAGGTTGCGGATCTCAGGCAGTGCCCCGACATCAGCTCTGCCGCCAGACTTTCTTATAGTCATCCTCCACTTCAAAAATAAGTATTAAGTGTTTGTGGTCGATCGGCCTTAAGTCGTGAGAGCACACCAAATGTTAAGTCAACAAAGTTTTGAATGTCGGAATCGATGGTCGGCCACATGCACCTTTGGCCACTAGGCAGAACTTCAGCTAGGAAGGAATCTCAGAGACGCATCCTTCCCACATGTATTGAAAGAACCCTTGAGCAAACTCAAATTAAGGACACCATAGTAGCCAACACATGCCAAAGGAACAATGACCGATGGGATTAGAGGCAGTCGGAGCCTCGCCAGAATGTACTATAGAGGTGAGATTCTGAACAAGCACGCACAAAGCCTTCAATGATGTAATATACCTCAACAAGGGAGAAGACCACCTTTGCGTAGACCTTGGGGAACAGGGGAAGGTCCTTGTCGTTTCCTCGTCGGTAGTAAAGTCCATGCCTACGCTGGGAGTGAGGAAGCACTCCGCCTTTCGTTGGGAACCAAACCACACACCAAACACGAACCAAACCACACACCAAACACGCCGTCGTCGGGAACCCTAGGGCGAATCTGCTTTTCACATGTTCTTCGGTTGTAGGTGAATGCGGAAATAGAATTGGAAATGCAAAGATCAATGGCTATAAACTTTCCTATGGCAATTTCATGAACTCTTTAATTGTACCAAGACCAAACTGATCGATCAAGCTTCACAAAGAAACAATGTCATCCGAGTCACATGAGGCGATAATGCTTTTCAATATATACTTATCTCTAATATTCAAAAGCAATGTATACTCTGAAAAGATAACATATGAGTAGCAGGAGGTGGTGTAGTTTCCTTTTTGTCATTTAAATGTGTTTATAAGAAGTATAAAAATTCAAATTTCATTTTGAAGTTCAGGAGTGAAAAAGAGAAAATGCACTTTTGTCATAGGGAAAGGGGCGTAGTCATAGCAAGGAAAAAAAGGCGAACTAAAATATCGTTATCTTTTGTTATATTAGTATGTGTTTGGTATCCCAAAATATTTTTGTTTTAGACAGAACGTTGCTTTTTTTTGCTCTATATAGTTTTAAAATTCCATAAGAAGCCTCACTTTTTAATTTTACCGGTCATGTGAGTAGTTATAATTTGGTACAAAAAAGTGTGCATTTAAGGAATATATTACAACAAAACAAAAACTACATCTGTGAGGTTATCTTTTGGGCCGCAAGTTCTTAATTCTAAACCAGCTAGCTTCCTTGTAAGCACATATCAATTTTACATGAGGTCCACCTAGGAGCTGATTATTGTAATGTCCGTCAGCTTCCTACTACCCTAAACAGCATTAGGGTATTACTCAACATACATGATTAACACTTCTCTATAAAATGAACTATAGAACACATTACAATGATGATCATTGCTTACAAAGGGTGATTTATGCATGATAACATAATATAAACTACTTGATACTAGTTTTCCTTAGACAAATCATGCTCATTATACATAAGATCTATCAAACACAAACGTGTTACTTGAAATAATCATGTTCATTATAATGTTGCGGTGTTCCGTGCATCACAAGCATCATCCTACTAATTTCATGTCATTATGTTGTAGTCATGATTCTCAAAAAAACCAATTCCTCCCGCGCTTCCCCACGATCCTCAATCATATGCATTTTCACAGGCCATGTGGAGTTTTAAACAACGGTAGAGTACAATCATTATTGATGGGGTCGACCCAAATTTATAGAAAAACCCGAACTGCAAATAACCGGATCTCCCTCTCATCCCACTAGCGAAATAAGGGGTTATGGGCGGCTTATGTTAAAATTCAACAACCTGACACTACTACCACGTTGAATTTTCTCCAGTTGGTCAACGAGATAGCTTGATGCCAAATTAATATTCTCAAGACTATCAAGATCACATCTTGATCACGCAGAAAATTCCCTGGAACCTGAAGTGAGCAGGGGTTATCTCAACTAAAGCCAGTCAACCAGCAAACACATGCAGCACAAGAGTCTTTATTGATTCACAGCAATCTTCTCTACACAGCGAGACATACATGACGAGACATGCTTCACCAAACAACCACCCAAGAGAAAGCAGAGAACTACAAAAACAAGACAAGAGAAACAAGCCGCGCGAACTCAACCACCGAGCCGCCGGTCTACTGCTGTGGAGTCCGCTCAGTCCGCCAGGTCGCCAGACCGCAACCCAAGCCGCGCGGACTACTCCTTATTCCAATGCTTGCTCTAGCCGCCGATCTGCAAGCCGCCTATCCGCGACGTCGCCTAGCCGCCAGACCGCACAAGCTGCGATGCCGAATAGAACAGTCCGCCTGAAGTAGGCGACTTATTGAACCCCGAACCAAGTTGCCCAAGAGAAGACCGTCTGGTCGCTGTTCGCGACCTGCTGTTTTCCGGCTGTTGCTTAACCGCAGAGTCTGCACTGTCCCTGACAGCAATCAGAGCCAAGTCCTGGCTTTCCAGCGCTATCCGCACAACCTGCACAGCACAAACCGGTCAACTCAACCAAACCGCGCGGACACAAAAGTCCAGTCCGCAGCAACTGTTGTGGGTTCAAGTTACTGTTCACTTACTTCGGCTCTCTACTAAGGTTCCTGTTCCTGATGTGACATGGGTCATATTTATAGGCACGATGATGAGTGTGGTCACCGCCCTAGCCAATAGGATTACCGCCACATCCCGCAACAAGACATCTCCGCAGTCCGCGGATACATGCCAGTCCGCCGCGCTTGTGCAAGATAGCTAGCCCGCTTAGCTTCTCCAAGGCCGGACACAATCGCCAGTCCGTCTTGTCGCCAAAGGCCAAACCGCCAAGACATCACCAAGGCCGGACAGCAACACCAGTCCGCCTTGTCGTCGAGGGCCAAGCCGCAATCACCAAGGCCGGACAGCAACACCAGTCTGCCTTGTCGCTGAGGGCCAAGCCAGGACCGCCACAGCCGGACTCCGCAGCAACACTGTTCACCAATCCGCGGACACAGCTCCAGCCCGCTTATCCCGAGCCAACAGCCTCGCCATCAAGGCACCTGCCGGACTCAGCGGACACACAGCTTTAGTCCGCCAATCCCGAGCCCACGGCTTTGCCACCAAGGCAACAATCGGACTCAGCGGACACGCCGATCCAGTCCGCACATTCTGCGGACAGCTCTAGTCTGCATATCCCTGCAAATGACTCTAGTCCGCATACCACAGACTTCTCCAGTCCGCATATCCCGCAGACTGCTCCAGTCCGCATATCCCAAGTCCACAGCCACGCCAGCAAGGCAGCTGCAGGACTCAGCGGACTCCAGCTCCAGTCCGCACACAGTAGCGAACAGAACCTCCAGTCCACATATCCCCAAACTCGCAACCAAGGCACATGCACTTCTGCCGAGTTTGGCGGACTGCGAAGCAGTCCGCGCTCCACTGCGCGATCTCCCCGGACTGAGCCAAACATGGACTTGGTTCAAACCCAACCAAGCTCACACAACTGGCCACAGGGGCCAGTCCACACTTACTGGCGGACACTGGATCCAGTCCGCCTGTTCCGGCGAACTCCAGTATCAGTCCGCACTGACTGGCGGTCTCCGCGGTTTCCACTTGCCGTTGCACTAGAGCAAGACCAAGGCAACTGCCAAACTGGTCTGCCGAGCTCCAGTTCTTCAGTCCGCTTCATGCCAGATTCCGCGGATAGAGTTTCTATCCGCCTGATTACTTCCTGGGATCCAACTGCCTGCTGAGCACAAGTCGGCCTGGCTAACCGCCGCTGCTGTCCGCGTAGTCCGCGCGAACAGACCGCCCAGGCCGCTATAGAACAAACCGTCTGCAACATCCCTGCCGACCTAGCAGTCCGCCAACCCTGTCCGCGTAGTCCGCGCGGATAGGTCCAAGTGCTACATTCACCCACTTTGACTTCACAAATTTCAACAACTTAACCACCGCACGCGCGATCTGCGCAGTAACCACCGCGCATGAGATCCCAACCGCCAGTGGCGGAACTAAGATTTTGGTTGGACCCGAGCACCATATAAAAAATTATGCCTCATTATAAAGTGCTTATTCATTGAAGAACACTAAACTGTTAAAGAGTATTGATTTGTAAAAGAATAACTAAAAGACTTAGTCCTAAGATTCAATTGTAGACCAATGTTTATGTAGTAATGTTAGAGAGTATTGATTTGCAATTTGGTTGAGATTATATCTATATAAGTAAAATGCAGGAATCTCAGGTCACATACTGTTAGAGAATATTGGGTTAAATTATACCCAAGTAAAATGCAGGAAAAGCTCACTTGTGGAATTTTTGAAGTTACAGATAACCATCAGTATAACCTAATTAAGTTACTTCTAAGAGGATCTGCAAACAAAGTAAAGCAACTAAGATTTTCATGAAAGAAAGATACTACTATTGCATTGTCTATAACATTCAATACCTGCCAGGCTTCTATCGATTCCTGTTCCGTGAATCGTGATCTCAGGCTTCCAAAACTCTTATCAAATAAGGTTCTGACTTCCCCTGAATAGTGAAAATATGCAGCTAAAAGTGAAATTGAAACTTTACTTGTCGGCTTCAGGCTTCGGCAGAGGGTGCCGACAACTCTTACCTCACAAATATTGAGTTCGTCGACAATGTACAGTGGGCTGCGTTCAAGCGTCGTGAATCCTTCCATCGCCCGCCGACGGTGTGAGTTCGATGATTCCGTCGGGAACTGTTATCTGTCAGGGAAATTGCGCAGAGGCAGAACAGCGGAATGCAAAAATGTCGGATTTAGGGTCTGTTTGGCGCAGCTCTGGCGGCTGGAAAATCTCTATTCCAGCCGCCAGAGCTGTTTTATATGTGTTTGGGACAGCTCCCTGTGAAGAGCTTTTCAATCCGCCAGAGCTGTTTTGCAGCTTTTCAGAAATCTCCCTCCCCCCAGCTTCTGCTCTTGCAAAATAGCTTTCTCTCTCACAGGTTTTGGAAATCTAATGGTTTCTTCAGATGGAACATGCTTAGAGGTCGGACGGCCTTCCTCCGGCGATTCCGAGCCCCTGACGGCCTTCCTCCGGCGATTCCGAGCCCCCGACGTCCTTCCTCGGGCGATTCCGAGCGCACTTCTGCACAGAATACCCAAACACTCTGCAGCTTTTCAAAACTGCTCCCCAGAAATCTATTTTAAAACAGCTCTATCCGGACAGCAGCTTTTCAATCCGCCAGAGCTGTCCCAAACAGAGCCTTAGTCGAATGGGGGAGAAATCACGAAATAAGACTCACCGTGCACATTATAGGCTATGTTTATGTTTGGAGCCCCTTTTAACTCCATTCTATTTTAAGCAAGGCCTTGTTACGTGCACATCACTTTTGCCTATGTGCACATCAAACTTTTAAAATAAAGGGCGCCGTTGCTACGTGCATATCATTTTTGACTATGTGCATGTCAAACTCTTAAAATAAACAATATCATTACTTTTTCCTAATATATTAAACGTAAGCGCAAAGAATTGACATGCTTTAAAATGGGTCAAAAGTGGCTACAAGTGCTCAAGGAATTGACATTAGAGATTACTGATAATGAGAGTTTGTATACTCAGATATATGGAGTGGAAGACAGTTAAAGTTAATCGAGTCTCTAAATTGTAATGAAACTCCAGCGCCGCTTGAAAAATGGAGGTCTATGTCAGATATTGAACTAATAGTTGCATCTTGCTATAATGTAGCGTTTATTCGTTACTCAAAATATCAGTCATTTACATTCATATCATTACATTCTGCACCTCCAGAAATCCGGAAGATAACTTTTATTGGTTTTGTCAATGGTAATCATTTCATTTATTTGTCGATGAAAGAAGGGTGTCCACTTCCACCTATATACTCTTCATGGTTAAGGTATCATGAAGCAGCTGCAGAAAATTGGCATTTACACAAACATATGAACGTTGTAGTAAATTTGTCCGACCCATGAACAGGTGTGTATGAACTATTATTAAGCTCATTTCATTACTTAATATTCAATTTCTCTATCTAATTGTTATTTTGCTTGTATGAATCAAATGAATTTTGGGACTTGTGAGTGATTATATGCATATGGACACTGTCATTCAAGAGCTATTAATATTCAATTTTAAGTAACTTGTAAATATTTTATTTATTAAGACAACTAATATTCATATCATTATGTCCATGCAAGTCTACCCGAACTTAAAAATGGACCATTCAATTTTTTAGTTATATCGGCCAAAATGATTTGAGATTTTTGTTTTTTATTTTGTTTGTTTTTTGTTGGTTTGAAATGTAAAAGAGAAGAAATCTATTGTATTTGAAGACAAAAAAAACTCAAACTTTATTTTGGCGTTTATTTAACAATTTGTCATGAAAATCAAATTTATAGTATTTACTTGACATTTCGGCCTGCAAATAAAATTTATGGTATGCACATATCAATGATGTGCACATGACCAAAAGTGATGTGCACGTAACAACGCCCTTTAAATGGACCCGAGGAAGATGTTTGAGAACAAATAAAATGTTCACATTTTAAAACAGTCAGTTTAAAACCTACTTTTTTCTCCGTTTGAAAAGATTAAGGAGACCTTCATTCTCCCTTTCAAAATGACAGTTTGGAATATTTTAAATTTTATTTAATTAACATAACTCTTATAAAAATTATAATAATATTCTTAAATTTGTAAAAAAAAAGTCACAAATATAATACTTAATGTATAACCCGTATTCGCTGAGTGGGTCCCCCAGCCAGGATGAGGGCCAAAGTAGGCGAGTGAAGCCTTCCAGATCAGCATTCGCCTAGGGGGGGAGAAAGGGCTCCCGCCTATAGCAGACGAGGAGGCTCTCGCTCGTGGCAGGCGTGAGGGGTCTCACCCATGTCATCGAGTGGCCTTCTGATCCCGCTTCCGCTCTCTTTGAGTCACGGAGGCGAGTGTCTGGCTTACCCAGCACTCCCCCCTTTAGGCGAGCGGCGCCTTCATGGGCCACTCGCCCAGTGGGGTCTAGAGGCAGAATTACCTTGATGCCTTTGGCGGTCTGCGTCTAGCTCCTCAGAACAGCGGAGTTTGTCTGTTGGCATACCACTTTTGGCTGCATATAGCAGTTTAGAACACCAAAGCTATGTTATTTGTAGGCCAGATTTTGAAATCTATAAATAGACTCAAGGCGGTACCTCAGAAGGCAAGATTTCCAGTTTTCTCATTCTCATATCTTCTTGTGCTTTCTGAGGTGCCCTTAGCTCAGCACTGGCTAAGGAGGGGAAGCGCTCTAAAATCTTCCGGGTGTGTGGTGAGACCTCCGTGCTGGAGCCTTGAGTCAATTTTGAGCTCTAAGTCTTTGGTTAGTCAAGCTTGCTAGGAGAAATAAGTGTGTGGTCACCCCTTTCCCAAGGGTCTGAACTCCACAGAAGCCGGTTCTCGGTTTCAACACTTAATTTTGTTTTAAAAAATTCATAAATAATTGGTCCGAAATAAAATTCATGCGAAGATAATTTTGAAAATAATTCAAATCGTTACCGAAACGGAGGTTACCCAAACAAATGCTTAGTTTTAAAACTACAGTTTTAAAATACAGTTTAACATCTCCTTTTTTAACTTCCTCATTTTAAAACGACATCGGTATCCCAAACAGAGCCATAACGTGGGTCGCTGACCAGCATATTTAAGAGCCCAAACAGTACCCTGAGTGTGCCTAAATAAAACTTAAATGTATTTGGTTGAACTCAAATAAATATCTCTATTTTTTTTTTCTAAAATTTTGGACCCGGGCACGTGCCCTGGTGTGCCCGTAAACAGTTCCGCCCGTGCCAGCCGCAGCACGGGATCCCATGCGATGGCCGCTCCATCGGCCACCCGGCGGCCTCGGTCGGCCCCGCCAGGGATGGCCACCCCCTTTGACGCCCAACTAATGGGTGACCTCGGCCTCGGCCGGCCCCCGCTCCTCAGCCGCCCGGCGCTTGGTCGGCCTTGGCCAGCCCCGCAAGGTCTGACCGCCCCTTGACCGCCCGATCCACGGGAAGCCTCGGCCTTGGCGAGCCTCCCGACGCTTGGGAGGCCTCGGCCTCGGGCGGCCCTGCAAGGGCCGGCCGCCCCGCGCACGGGCGGCCTAGCTCGATCGCGGTCAGCCCCCGCTTGGCTATCTGGGCATAGGGCGGCCTCGGCTAGCCTCGCCAAGGCCGGCTGCCCCCCCCCCCCCCCCACCTGGTCGCTCGACATGAGGGGGTGGGTTAGCCGCGACTTTGGCTGTTAGCCTTGCCGAGCCGCCCGGCTCGACGTGCCGCCTGTTTTCCCGGGCCGGCCTTTTCTCGGTCCAGAGGGAGGGTCGTCATTTCTCTAAAAATAGTCATCCACGTATTCAAATTTGGACGCTCTTATTCGTCTGTCTGATAGTTACAGGTCAAAATTATTGTACCGCCCTTTCAGAAATCTATAAATAGTTCACTTCTCTACTTCATTTAGATTCTTTTTTGCACTCTGAACTTTCTCTCTCTTCTTCCTACTTCTCTCTCTACTTGCTCTTTTTCTCGCTGCAGGATCTCCACCAAGGTTCGTCTAGATGATCGAAGTCACCCCGAACTCACTCAAGAACTTGAAGGCTGGCGCAGGCTCTCAACGATCGCTCACTGTCTTCGGTCGTCCGCATGCATGGCGTTGAAGCAAGCGGCAAGCTTTCTCCGTGTCAGCAAATCGAGCCTGTCAAGGCGCCCAAGTCTGCACACGTCCCTTCGCACGAAGAAGCAAGACCATTGACAAAATTGCGGAGCTCTGTCGTGCTTGAGCTCTCTCTCTCATCTCAACAAGTATAACGAGCAGCGGTCTGTCGCCCTCGCCTTCTTCGAAAAGCTTTGTAGCAAACTATGTATAGTGGAAGTTAGGTCGGCACCGAATCGATCACGTGTTTTTTCACCTCGATTGCAGGTTTTCCACGTAAAAAGATCTCTCTCTCTCTCACCTCTCTGTGAAATTCCAACTGTTTGCACTTTTGACCGCTCAGAGAGGTAAGACGGTTTAGAGACCCAGTCTATAAAAATTTTTGAGCAGGCCACAACAATAATATTGACATGTTCACCACATATGTTCCTTCATAGACCGCAGAAGGAATATAGTCAGCATTTGAACCCTATCACGACATGGGTCAACTCGTACTTAAGGTTTATATATATATATAGACCATAACCCTAAGACCTTCTTCTACTGTAAGGATGTTGTCAAATACCTTTAAAAGTTTCACTGGATAAAACCTCCATCAAACTCTAGCCCTTGGGAATGAGTCCTGAGCCCCATATTTATACTGCAAGACCATCATAGGCATAGTCCATGTTAAAATTTCTCAAGATGGTCAAGAGATAGCTCTCATACCAAGTAAAACTTCCAGAGCTATCAAGATGACACCTTGATCAAGCGGAAAGCGGAAACCAGGCGCATGAACACTCAACCTATCCGAGCCTAAATAAACCAGATGCAAAACAGAAGAGCAAGAATGTTGTACTATAATAATCTTTACAATGCGAGACATACATGACGAGACATGATTTGCCGATGTATTCAAATGAAGCAGAAACAATACAAGACAAATATCAAACCGCGCAGACTCAAGGAGTAACCGTCGGAACTACTGATGTACTACGAAGTCCGCTCAACCCGCCTATTCGCCAGACCGCAGCCAAGCCACGCAGACTTCCCGTTATTCCAATGCAAGCTCTACTCGTTGATCTGCAGACCGCCTAACCGCGAGGTTGCCTAGCCGCCTGACCGCACGATCTGTTGCTGCCAAACTGAACAAGCCGCCAGAAGTGGACAACTTATTGAATCGGGAAACTAGTTGCAGAAGAGAGACCGCCTAGCCACAACCAGCGACCTGTTGTTATCCGCTGGTTGCTATCCGCAGAGTCCGCACTGTCCTTGACCGCAGTCAAAACCAAGTCCCTGGCTTCCAACGTTATCCGCATAACCTGCACAACACAAACCGGTCAACCTACTCAAACCGCGCGGATACACAATCCAGTCTGCATCAACTATCCGCGAGTTCACTCACTGTTCATTCGTCATTATTTGTTGATGTGACAGGGGGCCCTTTTATAGGCACGATGAGAAGTGCGGTCACCGCCCTAGCTGATAGGATAACAGTCCCACCTCACGGCAAGTACCAAGTGTATATGCAAGCCGCGGATACACATCCAGTCCGCCGCGACCTGTGCAAGATAGCCAGACCGCCAATAGCTTCATCAAGGCCGGATATCAACCTTATCTACCTTGTCGCCAAAGGCCAAGTC
The DNA here is from genome assembly GCA_039583875.1 of Platanthera guangdongensis. NCBI lineage: Eukaryota > Viridiplantae > Streptophyta > Magnoliopsida > Asparagales > Orchidaceae > Platanthera > Platanthera guangdongensis. Next base: position 21,361,041 of record CM077152.1, read on the forward strand.
AGGGACAAGCTGCCACCAGCAGACCCTGTGGCAACACCACCTGTCTGCATGCCAGCAGACACCACTCCAGTCTGCACGCTTTGCGTGTGGAAACCCTATCGCAAGTTTCCCTCAAATGATATAAGGACAAATCAGAAGTTTTCAAAAATTGAGTCACAGTAGTACACATCACAAAAAAGAACATACCAGTTTATTTCTTCCAGTTATTTATTTACACATCACATGATAACAAATCTAAGAATAGTAATAGATACAATAAACTTATTCGCAGTTTGGATTTGTGATTCGATGATTCTCCTGGCATTCCCCGATACCGATAAAGATCTTCAACCATACCTTCGTCAGCTCTTCCGGCGGAATCCTTTGTGATGTGCTGGGACTTGCTCCTGTTGCCTAAAAACATGTAAATCAACTGGCTTAGTCATACAAATATGACTACGTGAGACAATTATTTCGGACACAACTCTAGTCCACCTTCACCAAGCTCGCAACCAACTCAGAAGTCAACTGCTACCGAGCTTGGCAGACTGAGAAGCAGTCTGTGCTTAACCATGTGATCTCCCTGGACTGAGCTAACATGGACTTGGTTAAGAACCAACCAAGTCCACACCACTGGCCACAAGGGCTAGTCCGCACTTACTGGTGGACACAAACACTAGTGCGCCAATCCCGACGAACTCCATCACCTGTCCGCTCTAACCAGCAAACCTTGCGACTTTCGCCAGCCGCACCACTAGAGCTAGACCAAGGCATCTGCCATGCCGGTCTGCCGAGCTCAGTCCAGTCCGCTCTAATCGGCGAACTCCGTGGCTACCACCTGTCGCTCCACCAGAACAAGACCAAGGCATCTGCCATGCCGGTCTGCTGAGCTCCAGTCCAGTCAGCATCTTGCCGGACTCCACGAATAGAGAAGCTACCAGCCCGGTTACCTTCTGAGAACAAACTGCACGTTGTGCACAAGCCGGCCTGGCTGACCGCCACCTCTGTCCGCATAGACCGCGCGAACAGACCGTTCAGGTCGCCAAGGAACAAGCCGATTGCAGCAATTCTGCCGACCTGGCTAACCGCCAGTCCTGTCCACATGGACCGCGCAGACAGGTCTCCCAGGTAGCTCAATCACCCACTTTCACTTCACCATTTTCAACAGTCCGAGCCTTATGATCTAAATAATGAATAAATCTTATTGTAGAGATTTCAAGGAATCGTGAATCGTGATTTTTCACGCAAATATTATGACAACTCATGCATGGTTTGTAACGCCCCCACTCGTCACAAGGCATATAACGGTGGGTCTGGCTGGGGCCCCACGCCAGAGGTCACAGACAAGTGGCGGAATTACTTATGGTGATCAAATTCTATTCGTATCCTTAACTCAATCCATTCTAGCGCATCATTTTTAAGTTATATGAACGCAACTCCAGGAATGTCCACTAAGACATAAATTTTCGAGATACTGTCTACATTGGAACTCTTCATGTCTCGGGTTGGACTGGATGTTAAAATTGTTGAAGTGAGAGTGGAGTGTGGGCGATCTGATTGGACAGACCACACAGACTGCAGAGTGGGCCGCCGGCTTGGCGAATAGCCTTTGGCGGGTTGCCGGTTATCTCTTGCGGTCCGGCTCAGCAAGCACCCTTGGTTGAAAACGAGCGGTTAGATTTCTCTAACCGTGGCTGTGACGGTCTTGTTGGTGAGACCACACAGTCCGCTTGAAGTTTCATGTTTTGACTTGCAAGAAGGTTGGCGGTCAGCGCGGACTATGGTGGCTAACCGCACAGTTCACTGGAGCCTTCTCGAGCTGGTTGGTAGCTAGAGTCCACTGGTATTGTGGACTTGATTCTGTGTGACAAGTGCAGAGTTGTTATTACCTAGCTTGCCTAGTTTGCCTGTTGTGCATACTACTTCTAGAGCTCGTCGAGGTCGGCAAGTTTGTCCCGTGACAAGTCCAGAGTTGTTGCACAGCTCGTCGAGTTCGCCTGTTTGTGCGGACTGCTTCTGGAGCTCGCCGAGCTCAGCAAGTTGACGACACGGTCCTTTTCTAGTCGCGGGATGAAAGTATGCCCGGACTGGGAGCTGTGTCTGAAAGACATTGTGATCTGGTGGTGGTGTCCGACAGCCCGTCAGTGTTGTGTTCGTCGTTCTTGTTGGATTGGTGTTAGTCTTCTCAGCCTAACGGACTGGTCGTTCTTTCTGCCCTTGCGGGCAGAGAGCAGTGTCCGCACTACTTTGCGGACAACTTTCATCAGCGGCGGACTGATGTTGGTATTCACATTGTGCGAATACGGGTTGCTAGCTGCAGGATTGACAGTCAGTTATCCTATCGCTATCAGTGGAGACGAGACTCCTCCTCACGCCTATAAATAAGAGTCCCTGACTCGTCATATATAATAAAGATCAGTGAGAACTCAGCTCGTGCTTAAAACTTGCAGTTACTTTTTTCTAACCAGCGCGACTAAGTGAAGTTTACTTTATGCAGGTTGTGCGACTAGCATCAGGCGGCTAGGCAACTAGTTGAAGCTTGGTGTGGAACAGTTCACGGATAGCAGTCAGCGGATAACAACATGTCACGGTCTCTGCAACTTGAAGTCTCTTCCTCCGATTTGCGGTTAAGCAGAGCAGTTTGCCCGGTCTATCAGCGAGTTCTATTCAAGTCCAATTTTCAATAACAAGCAGTCTGTGCGGCTAGTTGCGATTAGGCGACTTCGGCGGTCTCGACGGACTCAGCTTGCGGGTTGGCGACTAGTGAGGTTACAACTTGCTATCCGTGCGGTTTCTTCTTGTTGTAGTTTTTTGTTTCCTTTGATTACATTGTGAATCATGCCTCGCAATGTATACCTCGATTTGTAAAGCAGTTTTTAATTCCAATTGGAGACTTTTGTGATGTTATTGCTATTGATTTCTACTTGACTTTGGTTGTGGTTGAGTGTTCCTGCGATCTCTTGCGGGTTCCTTCATAAATTTTTTCATGATATCAGAGGGCGGTTGAGGAGTTAGCAGTTCACCAATCTCAACAGTTTGTTATTCCTTCATGAAGATCAAGTAAATCAGTTGGGTGCAATGAAAGCCGGTTATGTAAGAGAAATTGGAATTGAACTCTTAACGCACACCAACTTCAAAAGGTGGAGGTCTTGCATGAAGATTGAAGAGTTACCTTCTTGGAGAGGATCTTTGAGAAATTTTCGGTGGTGATAACCGGCAATAAGTAGTCGCTGCTGGGGGAAATGCTAAAGCGGTGAAAGCTTGGAGGCGAACAAATGTGAAAGCAGCATTCGCTCTGAAGCGTGCGATTTCACCGGAATTGTTTGACCACATCATCAAATGTCGGTCAACAGCTGAAATCTGAATAGCCTTAGATAACCTGTTAAACAAGAAGACCGGCACAAACTTGTCGCCTGTACAAAAAATGATATTTCCTTGACCTGGGACGGCCCATTGAGCTATCAAAATGATCATGTTAGACTTCTTTCGTGATCGCGTGTACTAAAAAACAGTTTATTTTTGTGATCACATGAAATCAAACAAATATTTCTAGCAATCATCATCCCACATATAAGAGAAGGTTCAAATATATTTTTAATCTTCAAAATTTTATTTCAAACGAAATACAATTAAATGGACCTGTACAAACGGAAAATATATAAAAAAAAAAATAAAAAAAACCGGGCCAAATGGCACAAATGTAATTAAATTAATGATTAATTTATATATTTTTAATGCAAAAGATATTGAAATGAAACTAAAAAAGGACAGATACTTGAGTGAATAGTAAATAGAGAAGCCCAGAACCCAATAAGTTAAGAACTACGTAGGGTCTGTTTGACACTACGTCCCGATGGCACGACGGCGAGGAAAGAGATAATGACCGGTCAGAATAGCAGACTGGTGCTCGGCAATCAAGCGGCAAAACGACCAGGCTGTTACCCTTTCAGGCCGATCGTTTTCAAAGGGCGCTTGCCAATCCGTCCCAAACAAGATTGCTCCGGCTCGTTCCGACCGGAATGGAGCAACGCTTGGTTATCAAACGGGCGTAGAGACGTTTGATGGCGTTAGATTAGTCATTATATTTCTTAATATGGAATAATTTAAAATACCACAAAATAATTATAAATATATATTTTATACCTAAAAACGGGATATCAAATCTAACCGAATGACATGTTCTCCACTAATGTAGCAATTGTGAATTTACTTTTATATACGTATAGATAAGTGAATATACTACATGTTCTCCACTAAAGTTGTCCTTTTACATCTTGCCTTAGAATAAAAAACAAACACAAATTGTTATTCTTCATTTGCCCACTATTCTGAATTGCGACTTCAATTTCTCTCGGCTTCGTTCTCTGTCAAAATTCAACTCGCATAATTTATGATCATAAATGACATTCTTTAGCTTACAAACATGTCTTGAATGTTCTTTAAAAACATAACCAGGTGACTGCAACATGAAGATGTCCTTATCAATCTCGCTGTAATGGAAGACATTCTTTACGTCGAGTTGCAAAATCCCCCACCCTTGACAAGCCGCCGAAGAAATCACTAACCGAACTGAAGTCATCTTGGCCATCAGACTGAACGTCTCTTCATAGTCTTCACTGTACTGCTGTGAGAACCCCCGCGCCACAAGGCGAGACTTGTGTCGCTCAATGCTGTCGTCAGCCTTCTTCTTTAGCTTGTAAACTCACTTGCATGTCACACGAGTGATGCCTTCGACCTTGGGTACAAGGTCCCAAGTCTCGTTCTTCCTGAGGGCGGTCATCTACTCATCCATAACATCTTCCCACTCCTTAATGTCAGTGGCATTTTCAAAGCACGACGACTCCCGCTCATCCAAGGGACCTGCGAAGAAACATGAGACAAAACTCACCATGTTCCCGTGCCTATATCGAGCCCGTGGAATAATGGTCCTTTTGGACCTCTGCAGGGCTGGATCCTGATCAACTACTTCCGTTGCTTCTTCTAGACTAGCTGTCCTCTCAGGCACACCATGAGTATTGCTCTCCCTGCTTCCAGATCAAATCGCTTACGCAGAAAGCATCACCAGACCGATAAACCGAGCGGACAGAAAACTCAGTCTGCGTGGACTGCATCAGACCAATCACGTGTCCTGAACCACCATCGCGCTAACGACGAACTGCCAATCTCTGCAACCTGACCACGCAGTACAACGAATTCCGCAAACTTCAGAGCAAACCGCGCAACTATGCGGACACTGTGAACTACGCAACCAACTAGACTTGTCACCACTGTGAACATACGAACACAACCCAGCGAACCATGACATTAACCCACACAAGTAGGCCCCAACGAACTGTACGATTAGCCTCCGCAGTCCGATCTAACCGTCTTGCTCCACGCGAGCCAGAGAACCTGATAGTTCCAAGCAGGCTGTGCGGTTTCACAGTCCAGACCGCAACAGCCGCAATTAGACAAAGCTAACCGTCTGGTTACCTCGCAGGGTGTTTGCTGAATCAAACCGCAAGAGAGAAGAATAGTCATCCGAAAACTGGCTATCTACCGGACCGGCGGCGGTCACGAACGACGGTTCATTTGTTTACCCTCCTTCCGACGGCGTTTGCCCAAAACGGAGTTGCGAAACGCCCAAACAAATAGAGCCTAAGTGAAACGTCATTTATTCGTAGCAACGTGGGGTTGGGCAATTGTTGTGATCAAATATGGTCGCACCCGAGAGCAGCGAGCCCGGGTGGAGCTCTTGCAGAGCTGCTCGTATATAGAAATATAAATAATGTGGGAGACGGGGCCGTCCGCATCACAAATATCTCACTGATGGTAAATTTAGGTGCATTAGGATTTAGGAGAGCATCATATCTTAAAACGCCAATTAATGCTCTTACCGCCGCGACTATTGGTACTCCTCTGGCCATCCAATTGGCTGAGTTTTATGATGGGATGACCGCCGAGCTCTCCGAAAAGTCGGTATGGTGATGATTCCAACACGCATGCATCAAGTTATGGGTTTTTTTTGTTATCTGGGTCGCGGAACACGAGAACTACACAACAACACACCGGGTTCCGCATTGCCCGAGTCGCATATGCTCCTCGATTGGAGGACTCACAAATGCCGGAACACCATCACGAGTGATTAAATGGGTATATAAGGTTACTGAGAGGCGTCAACATGAGGACTCCGTAGGAGTTCGCCCATCGCAGTACTACGCCCTCCGAAGCATGCTTATTGCGGAGTATTGATGAGATCAAAAGTAGTGCGAGCATGGTTTCACATGGACAATAGGAGCTAATTATTCATATGCCGATTGCCCGCTTGGCCCTCCAACTATCAATTTCATGTTGGGATGACATCCAAATGTCATTCTTTCAATCCTTTTATTGGAGTGGGCGACAGTGCATGGGGGCTCCTGTGCACACTATCCAGGCGCAGCTGCACTCCTGCCGCTCGCAAATTTCCAAGCGTTGTATTCCACTCGTTGCTCAATTTTATGGCATGCATAGGGATTTGGGATGTGCTAGTCCATTAATATTACCCTTTAAGCTGTTTTTGAGAATGCATTTGTCTAAAAAGATCATGTTTGCCACTTCAGTTATAATGCAAATTTGATTTGGAATGCCTGTCTCTCTCTCATTTAATACGTGGATTTTATATGTTTTTGTCAACTATGGAAGCAGGACAAAGGCTCCGTTTGTCACAGTGGTGGTGGTCATAAACGCGATGATTATGAACCGTCGTTCGTGAACGCCTAAACCCTAAATGAGGTAGCATTAGGCATGATATGATATGATTTATAAAGTCAAATAAAATTAATGCAGGCACGATATATGGGTAAATATGTGTAATTTCATCCAGTTACATTGAATATGCATCTAAGGGTCTGTTTGGCAGAGCGGCACAGCAGCGGCATGCCGCCGATTTCCGTGCCGCTCCGCCAAACAAAAAAACCGCACCGGTGGTGGCAAGGCAGTGACAGCCTTGCCACCGCCATTTCCTGCCGCGGGTGGGCCAGGGCTTTGACCCCGGGAAGGGGCCCGAGCCGGCCCCCCGGGCCAGGCCGGGCCGGGCCGGGCCGGGCCGGGCCCAGGCCGGGCCCTCTTAAGAAAAAAAAAAATACTTAAAAAAATTTAAAAAATGAAATAAAAAATTAAAAATTAGAATAAAAAATTTTATTAATATTGAAATTTAAAAAAACAAAATTACACTTTTAAAAAAAAATAGGAAAAAAAAAAGAAATTTATTATTTTAAATGATAATAAAAAAAATTACATTTTTATAAATTCAGATTGTCCATCTCCTCTTCAATTTCCTCGGAGCTCTCCTCCAACGCTGAAATGTGTTGCTTACTATTCGTAGCATCCAAATAATCCTTGTAGCAGATGCATAGTTCGAGTGATTCTTCATTTAGTCGGCTCCTCCGCTTGTTCAAAATCCTGCCACTAAGAGAAAAAGCGGACTCCGAAGCTACTGTACTAGCTTGAATTGTTAGTAAATCACGGGCCATATAGGCCAAAATAGGATAGGTATTAGCTTTACTTTTCCACCACTTTAAGATATCGAAGTTTTTGATCTCTTCCGTACTCATAAAATCACGAAATTGTGTTTTCGTATACAGTCATAATTCGTTTAAACTACTCGATGTGCGTGCTTTTTTTTCTGGAAGCTAATTCTAAAATTTTATTTGTAAAAGAATCTTTTGTCCTAGGTTGTGTTATTTCTTCTCGTGGTCGTGAGCCATATAAGTTGTCGTAATAATTAAAACATTCGGTAAAAATAGAATTAAATTTAGTAGTACTAACGTCGTCAACGTCATCGAAACTTATATTTATGTCTAAGTTAACGTTAATTTCATCTATTAAATTTTCTACGCCGTCTACAGCGAATAACGGGTTTAAAGCGGCGGCGCATGAAAATGCAGGAGGCATTTCTCTATAATATTTTAAAAAATTTTCTTCTATTACTTCAATTAAAGGAAGCCATCCGGAATGTTGCTTAAAATAGTTAAGTTTTTGTGCGATATTTACAAAATTTTCAATTACTAACGAGCTAGTGGGATAATAAACACCAGATAAAAAAACAGTCGCCCTATAAAAACATTTTAATAAATCCATGTAATGAAATAGTACGTCCCAATCATTATCAGTTAAATTATGATTATTTGTCATAGTGTAATATTCCATAAGAAGTGTTTTTTGTTGAAACGCTCTTTTTAACATTTTATATGTGGAGTTCCATCTTACAGGCATATAAAATTGAGGTTTCAAATATTTTTGACCTTGTGCGATCACAAATTTTCGAAAATCTTGACTTCGCTGTTTGGTACAATAAATAAATCTAAGCATAGTACGAATTTTCTCAACATATGGTTCCATAGCTTCTAAACTATCCTGTACCACTAAGTTTAAAACGTGACACACACATCGAGTGTGAAAAAACGCACCGTTGAGCATTGGTTTTAATTCACGTTTTAACCACTCTACTGCGGTGTTGTTATTACTAGCGTTATCAAAAGAAATACTCATTATTTTATCCTTTATTTTAAATTCACGCAAACATTTAATAATTACCGAATATATAGCCTTACCCGTGTGCGGAAATTCAAAACCTTCAAAACATATTACGCGCTTATTTAAATCCCATGAAACGGGATCGATCCAATGAGCCGTTATACAAATATAAGATAACCCTACCCTAACGCTACTACTCCAAACGTCGCTCGTTAAACTCACACGTCCCTCGAAAGTTTCGAAAATTTTTATTAAATCTTGTTTTGCGTCAAAATATAATTTAAGTGCGTCGCGTCTAATAGTGGATCTACTTACCTGTTGATATTTGGGCTGAAGCCCTTCGTGTATATACTCCGTCGTCTCATCGTTGTCGTAGTGACTGAATGGCAACCTACGTCTGATGACGTTTTTCACCTGTAGGTCTCGCTTCTGTCTTGCTTGATCGTACGTCCAAATTTGTCCTGATGCTGATATTTGTCCCTGACTGGACTCGGGAGCTTGCTTTGCAAAACAGGACTTAGCGTGTCTCGCTAGTGTTGAGTTGCCGGTAAGAGTTAGCAACTTTGAGCACAACTTGCACCGCGCCTTGAATTCGTCGCCGACTTTAACCTTGTCGAAATGCTCCCAGACGGGCGCCCTCCGATTATGCTCCACGACTTCGGTCTTGCTTTAAGTCGACGACGCCGGCGTTGAGGACGACGATGCCATGCAGCGAGAGAGAGTAAGAGAGTAAGAGAGGGAGAGAATAAGTGAGAGAGAGAGTGGAAGAGAGAGAGAGTGAGTGAGTGGAAGAGAGAGAGAGAGAGAGAGAGAGAGAGAGAGAGTGGAAGAGAGAGAGAGAGGGGGGATCGGGTAGGTGGGGGGGGGGGGGGATTTTATAAAAAAAAAACATTTTTTTTTAATAAAATATATGGCCTAGGGCCTAGGCTTTTGCCTAGGCCCTAGGCCAAAACACTGCAGCCAGCAGGGCTGCTGCAGCCCTGCTGGCTGCAGTTCCAACGGCTCTAAGAGCCGTTGGATTTCCAACGGCTCTTAGAGCCGTTGGCAGCAGGTCCGGGCCGGCGTGCGGGCCCGGTCCGGGCTTCGCCTGGGCCCGGGTCCAGGCCCAGGCCGGCCCGCTTTTCGGGCTTTGCCCGGCCCGGCCCGGGCCGGGCATCGGGCCGGGCTAGCCCCCAAAATCAGGGCCTTGTAAGGGCCCTGAGCCCGGTCTCGGCCCGGGCCGGGCTTTTTCCGGGCCGGGCCGAAAAAGGCTTTCGCCGGGCCGGGCTCGGGCCGGCCCACTGGGCCCGGGCCTTTTGTACAGGACTAGTATCACATGAGAAATCAAGCACAATAACGAATATGTTAATTGAGCAATTAAAGGCCCAACAAGTGCATAACGGCTTTAAAAGACTTTGTTAAATTAGCTTAAACCGCTCTATTATTACCCATTTGACTAAACTAATTTAAATGAGGTAGCATTAGGCATGATATGATATGATTTATAAAGTCAAATAAAATTAATGCAGGCACGATATATGGGTAAATATGTGTAATTTCATCCAGTTACATTGAATATGCATCTAACTAACTCTAATTAAAAGAAAAACACAAGTTTCAAAATAGTATCTTTTAGAAGTACTTCGCTCATCAAGTCTTTGAGAAATGAACCGGGCACTGAAACCGAATAAGAAATTGTTCCAGATTTACAATTAATTCGACCGGTCTAATAGGTTTGAACCGCAATATATAATTTATAATATAAAAAATATTTATGATTATCTAAGTATTGTAAAATTTTATGAAATGGGATGGTCGCGAACACTCAATCAGTCAAGTCAAATAAATCAGTAGTAAGTAGAAGAACAAGAGTCGAAATTATATTATAAATCTTCTTTACATAACGATACATACATTGCGAGACATGATTTTGCAATGCACCCGATGAAAATCACAAAAAATAGATAAGAGCAAAACTGCCGGACAGAACTTTGTAACCATCAAGCCGTCAATCCTCCTGCTATCAGCAAGGTCGCGTGAACAACTCAAGCCGCCAACCGCTGAACTGCCAGACCGCACTTCTTGGTCGCCTGACAGTAGAAGCCGCTGCGAACAGACTGAACTGGAACTTAGCTGCTAACTGTCTGCAACCCTTGGTCGCCTAACCGCCAAGGTCGCCTAATCGCAGAGTTGAAAGAACAACTTATTTGAACTGCTAGTCAGCCCACCAGAGGCGAACTGATTTATCCAAGCTGAGAAAACTGTCAAGAAAGAAAACCGCCAAGTCGTTGAACCCGCGACCTGCTACTAACCGTCTATTGTTATCCGCTTAACCACACTGTCTCCTCTGACTTCACCGTAAGAACTAGGTGTCTGGTTGCTCAGTGCTACCCGCACAATCTGCAAACACAAGAATAGATCAATGCCACTTCTCCTTGTCGCGCGGTCATAAAAACATAACCGTCGAGTTTAACTCGAGCTACAGTTCTCACAGTTTATGTTATAAAATGACGAGGCCAGAACCACTATTTATAGGCAGGCATGAGAATACCCTCACTGTCCAAGGGGATAGAATAACCGCCAGTGACATGCCAGTTAGCAGCACCAGCCCGTCAAACACGCAGACTGCCAACACCAGAATGCACACCATTAATAACAACAATCTGCACAGCTATGCGGACAACATACTCAGGCTGTGTGAACTTAAGTGACCAATTAGACAACCACACAAGCTAAAGCCCAACCGCGCACACAACGGTTTGCCAGTCTCCACGATCTCCCGATTCAGATCGCACAGTCTGCGATTAGCTAAAAAACCAACCACGCAATTAACATCCAAGAGACTCTGCTATGTTAGACCGCAAGAACAAGACTGGCCAAGAACCAAGCCATTCACCAAATCCGATCCGCGCAAGCCGCGCGGTCTGTGCGGTCAGCACCATTCTGACCGTCCACTTCCAATTTCAACATTTTCAACACTCCCATTTGAAGTGATAAGTGAAAGTCAAACCAAGCAATCCCCGTAACTGCACAAACGATCCCTTCGACAGCGGTTTCGTGAAGATGTTCGCAACATTGTCCCGGCTCTGCACATACTCCACCATCAGAGATCCGTCCAACACCTTTTTTCGAACGAAGTGATGCTCGATCTCAATGTGCTTTGTCCTCACATAACAAACTGAATTTGTAACAACGATTTCATAAAATTAGAGGGTTATAATATCAAACTAAGGCTCCGCTTGGCATGATGGTGACAGTCATGAACATGAGGGTGGTGGGGTAAATGATCATTTGTTAACGCTCACCGTCACGCCAAAGAAAGCCTAAGTAAAAAAAAAATGTTATCAAAAAAGAAGTCATAGCAATTTCTAATAAGACAAAATGGAGGAATATTGAAGCACTTGATAAATCTAAAGATTAATCGACCACCATGCATTAGACAATTAGGACAATATATAGAAGCCTTAAATTAATTCATGATACTTATAAAATGTTATCAATTTACTTGTAAAACTAGACCTATTACATCACACAAATTTAAATATTAATGTTAGAGATGTCGGCGTTATGGACGGCTCAACGTCTTTAAGCGACGACTATCTTGCATTGTGATCGCCAGTTTGATGGTCAACCAAACTTCTCAAATGAATGCACTAAACCATGCTGCGAGAAGTTCTTAAGTGTCCAGAGAACAAGTATGTCTAACCTTAAGGTTACAAAATTCATATGTCAAAAGACATACCACAAGACATAATTCAAATGAAATACCCTAGGCCTTATGCTTCGACTGACACAAGTCATGAGACTTTGTATGAAGTGTGACGTGTCACATAAGTCCAACAAATATTGAAACTTAAAAATATTGTTGAATGAATATTCTTTAATTATTAATGAATTAAATAAAGTGTAATGTAAATAACAGAAAACTGAATTGGAGCTACATGTAGCCTCCCACTAATCTAGCATATCAATCGACTCTTTAAGCCCCATACTAATATCATGTTTCTGAAACATGTTAGGGCGAAGTCCCTTAGTAAGTGGATCAGCTAACATGTCATCTGTCCCTAAATGCTTCACTAAAATGACACCCTTCTTGACCAATTCTTTAACGGTCAAGAATTTAATTTCCATATGCTTGGACCTTGTGATACTTTTATTGTTCATCGAGAACATAACCACAGAGATGTTATCACAGTACATCCGGATGAGTCCAGCTATAAAATCGACAACCTTTAACTCTGTAATAAAATTATTAAGCCACACTGCGTGAGTCGAAGATCCAAAAAGAGCGACAAACTCCGCATGCATTGTGGATGAAGTGATGAGTGTTTGTTTGACACTCTTCACGAGACAGACCCACCAGCAAACTTAAATATATATCCTGAAGTAGACTTCATATGATCCTCACACACGGCAAAATCAGAATCTGTATACCACACTAACTCAAGATTTTGAACTCTATGGTAGACCAACTTAAAATCCTCAGTTCCCTTTAAATACCTTAGGACTTTCTTGGCAGCTACCCAATGATCAGGTTCTGAGTTTGACTGATATCTGCCTAAAAGTCCTACTGTGAAGGCAATGTCCGGTCTGGTACAGACTTGAGCATACATTAAACTGCTTACCGCAATAACGTAAGGTATATCCTTCATGTGCGCTCTTTCTCTATATCGTTCCTAGGGCATTGTGATAAACTAAGCTTATCACCTTTAAGCACAGGTAGGTCACCAGGCTTACAACCGAGCATGATAAATCTCTCAAGTACACGCTCGATGTAAGCTTTCTGAGAGAGTGCCAATGTATGGTGAGATCGGTTCCTAATGATCTCAATTCCTAGAACGAAGGATGTTTCTCCAAGATCTTTCATATCAAAGTGTTTTGACAGAAATTGTTTAGATTCATGCAATAATGTCAAATCATTGCTCGCAAGCAAGATGTCATCTACATAAAGAATTAAGAAAATGAATCTGCTCCCACTGATCTTGTGATATATACAACAGTCTACCTTATTTTCTATAAAACCAAAAGAAATAACTATCTCATCAAATTTCAAATACCGTTGTCTAGAAGCTTGCTTCAAACCATATAAAGACTTGTTAAGTTTACATACAAGTTGGTCAGAATGACCAGACTTGAATCCTTCAGGCTGCACCATATAGACCTCCTCGGCAAGATTGCCATTCAGGAATGCGGTCTTTACGTCCATCTGGTACAGCTCCAAATCATAATGAGCTACTAATGTCATTATCACTCTAAAAGAGTCTTTATAGGAAACAAGAGAAAAAGTTTCGTGATAATCGATTCCTTCTCTCTGTGTAAATCCATTGGCTGTCAGTCTAGCTTTAAACCGCTCGACCTTTCCTTTAGAGTCCTTCTTGTTCTTAAACACTCATTTAGAACCAATGAGCTTTCAGTCTTTGGGCAACTCAACCAACTCCCAAACTTTATTCAGCTTCATAGACTTCATCTCGTCTTTCATCGCATCCCACCACAGATCAATTTGAGGTCCAGACCTAGCTTCATTAAATGTCACTAGGTCAACTACTTGACCAATATCATAATCACTCTCTCCTAAATAGACTTCATAGTCTGAGGAAATTGCAGCCCTTCTCTGCCTAATGGATCTCCTAGCGGGTGGATGAATCTCTTGAACACGAGGAGGAACCTCAACTAGAATCAGTGGTAAGACCGCTTCCACATCCTCCACTTGTTCTGTCACGGGTTCAGATACCACATGATCTCCTATCAAGGGCACAGATAAATTAATAGGCACAAATTCCTCGACTTCACTAATAGGATGAGAGCAACTAGGTTCATCAACGACATCACATTATAAAAATTTAGTTGTTTGAGACTCCAAATTCTGGGACCTTCTGAAGGGGAATAAAACTTAAATCCCTTGGAGTGTTTTGGTTAGCTGATGAAATAGTAATGACAAGACCTAGGGGCAATCTTACTTTCTGATGGGTTATACAGACAGACCTTTGTAGGACAACCCCAGACACGTAAATGATTAAGGCCGGGTCGTCTACCAGTCCACAATTCAAAAGGGGTTTTTGGTACTGACTTAGACGGAACTCTATTATGAATGTACACATCAGTTTTAAGCGTCTCACCCCATAAAAATTCAGGAAGATTTGTCTTACTCATCATGCTCCTCATCATTTCCTTAAGGGTGCGATAACGCCTTTCGGCCGCACCATTTTGCTCAGGACTACCCGACATGGAGTACTGGGCAACAATGCCACAACTCTCCAAGTATCTAGCAAACAGACCTTTATATTGCCCGGAAGCATCATGTCTAACAAAATACTCGCCACTTATGTCAGACCTAACAATCTTGATGACTTTCCCTATTTGTTTCTCAACTTCAGTCTTGAAAATCTTGAACTTTTCAAGAGATTCAGACTTTTCTTTAATTAAATACAAATATTCGAAACGAAATTAGTCATCAATGAATGTAATAAAATAGGTGTTCCTATAGAGGGTAGTGGAATAAGGACCGCTGATGTCCGTATGAATAACCTCTAACAAACTTGTACTACAAGTTGAGCATTTCTTCTTAATCTTGGTCATCTTACCTCTACAACAGTCGACACATGTCTCTAGGTCACTGAAGTCAAGAACAGGGAGAATATTATTCTTAATTAATCTCTACCCTTTTCTTAAAAATGTGACCTAAACGTTTATACCACAACATGGACGATGTTTCATTAAGTAAAGATCTTTTATTACCAGCGCGTTCTATATTATAGGTGATCGTATATATATTCGTAGGAGCAATACATAAACTATATAATCCGTTAGATAATGAACAATGACCTATAACTTGCGATTCATAAGAAATATTAATAGAACAATCATAAATGTTAAAACCATAATGAAGTTTATCTAAAATAGATACTGAAATAAAGTTCCTTCTAAACGAAGGAATGTAGAAAATGTCTTTTAAAACAAGTTCATATCCAAAAGAAAGAATAAAGCTAACATCTCCAATAAACTATACTTCCACCTCAGCGTTGTTTCCAACCGTGTGTCTGCACTCACGCTTGCTTGGTCTCCTCCCTTTGATGAACCCCTGCAGTGTATAAGAAACATGATTAGTTGCTCCACTATCGAGCCACCAAGAATTTGATGAGGCTTCAATTAAATTAGATTCACAAAGGACTAGAGCTAAAGGGTTACCTTTAGGTGCGAATCCACGCTTCTCCATCCAAGAATTAAACTTCAGGCACTCGTGCTTCACATGTCCCTTCTTCTTACAAAAGAAGCAACTAAGAGGTTTCTTTCCACCAATGTCTTTGCTCCCTGAAGCTTGTCCATCTTGAGCCTTAAACGGAGCTTTGAACTTCTTCTTCTTCTTAAACGGGGATTTGACTACGACCAAAGCAGTGTTCGTCTCCACCTCCTCCCGAATACCTCATGGAGAAGAGGTCCTGAATCAGAGTCTCAATCTCAGCATTGGAAGACACCTTATATCTCTGCACAACGGCAGTCAGAAAATCCCTAGCAACGGTCGTGTTTGGAAGACCACTCAGCAGGTGCTCCAGAATGGAATGCTTTATAGTCAACAAGCAGATTTTGTTCGAGTGCTAGTCGTTGTGAGGGCTGTGGGCTGGTTGGTATTCATGGTCATCTCTACGTCCGCCATCTCGAGAGCAAACATGATGTCGTACTTCCACTTCTTAAAGTTCGATCCAGTGAGTTTCTCAATGGCCGTCATATTATTGTGAACTATAAAGGTGACTGAATAAAGAGAAAAGAAAAATCAGTGACAAATAGGGCAACAGTGGCTATAAAACCCTAAATAGCACACTAGACGGAGAATCCTAGTGCGTTAATATGCAACACCTTTGGGCAGACTACGTGTCACACAATTAGTAATTCTGCACACTAGAACAAGCAACTGTTATGCTTTAGCTTTTCATAGATCTATCACCTTTGGGTGAATAGATTACTAGAGCTCCGCACTACCGTCCAAATGTCTTTGTGTAACCCTCTGAACCTATTGCGCAAGCACCACCTTTGGGTGAATGATTGTGCACTAGTCTCAGAGAACTCTCTAAAACATGTGAAACCGTAATCTCACAAACTGACTCGAAAAGGCCACTTTGGCGGCTGCAGTTCTTATCAATCCACGAGACCCTTTCACACCGAGATATCTGAATATTGCCCTAAAATTAATGTCGTGTTTTTTTTGCTTAATGACGTATGGGCACTTAATCGTCTATATAAAACACGAAGTTTTGTCAGAGATTGATTAATGAAATCACTTTGAGTTTCTATCCCTAATTTTAATTCCCTCTGAATAGTTAATGAGTTTTGAAAATAGTGTTCTTTAATTGAATTAATTAGAAAAATAATTTACTCCAAATTATGAAGGAGACCAATAGGTTTAGGTAAACCAGGCTCTGATACCAACTGTTATAAAAATATTGGAGTATGCGTTGCTACAGTGAATTTGTATTACCGAAGATTCTGCTTAATGCAGCGACTAATAAAGCTCCAAAGAATCGTTATAACACTATTAGTCTCTTTATCGGAGTGCAAACTGAAATTTATTTTCCTAACTTATGAACAAAAATAAAGTGAGGTTGAACAAACGGTAACTGTAGAACCTGCAGAATTAATTTATACCGATTTTGGATTCAAACTCGTGCGTCATCATGACCGAAATCCGAGAAGTTTGGACGTATACTTCTTTATGAAATCTGCGGCGTTAGCAGATCTCTACAACCAAAAGAGTTGGCACAAGTATACATGTACACATTATTTCTACAAGTAATCTGTGATGAAAACATGCTTAACACCTTCAGTTTTTCTTCTTAAAGAAGAATCACTGGATTTGCTAGTTATGCACTTGATCAGAAAAATAATATCATATAAACATTTATTTTCATATGTATACCTGAGGGGCAACTGTACAACCCCATATTCGCTGAGCCAGACAAAGGGACACAATGGTCACAAGAGGGTTAGCCAAAGTGTTCCCGCCCTAAGGAGGATCTCGCCACAGATGGCGGAAACGCTCTCGCCGGGGCTATAAAAGAGAATCCGTAGGCCGAGAGCGCCAAGCGCAGACTGTGCGGAAGCGCTCTCGCCCAAGCCAAGTCCCAGTCCCGGAGAGTTCTCGCCTGTGGGCGAGAACGTTCGCGCCACGCCCTGGGCCGAAAGGTCTCGGCACCAGCTCTCGCCGAGTGGGACCCAGGGTCTTTGGAAGAATGTCCTAATTTCCCTCAGGAGAAATTACTTCAGTACCCTCAGAAAAACAGCGGGTTTTGGCTATTGGCAGACCAACCAGGGGCTTTTTAGTAAATTCAGGACAGCAAAATGCTATAAATAGACCCATAAGGGCTCCTTAGAAAGCAAGCTATCATTGTCTCCGGAATTCTAGTGCTTTCTGAGGAGCTCCTAGCCCAGTTTTGGCTTTGGAGGGGAAGCTCTCAGAGATCTTCCGGGTGTGAGGTGGGACCTCCCTGCTGAGGCTTTTGGGTCAGTCTTAGGTCCTTAGAATCCAGTCAAGGGGTGAGACTTGAGAGAAGTAGGTTTTGGCTGCACCCCTTTTTCTTCGAACTTCAGTTGGGGTCAAATTAGGGTTTAGGGTACAACTCTAATTCGCTGAGCCAGACAAAGGGACACAATGGTCACAAGAGGGTTAGCCAAAGTGTTCCCGCCCTAAGGAGGATCTCGCCACAGATGGCGGAAACGCTCTCGCCGGGGCTATAAAAGAGAGCGGGGATTGTGTACAACCCCATATTCGCTGAGCCAGACAAAGGGACACAATGGTCACAAGAGGGTTAGCCAAAGTGTTCCCGCCCTAAGGAGGATCTCGCCACAGATGGCGGAAACGCTCTCGCCGGGGCTATAAAAGAGAATCCGTAGGCCGAGAGCGCCAAGCGCAGACTGCGCGGAAGCGCTCTCGCCCAAGCCAAGTCCCAGTCCCGGAGAGTTCTCGCCTGTGGGCGAGAACGTTCGCGCCATGCCCTGGGCCGAAAGGTCTCGGCACCAGCTCTCGCCGAGTGGGACCCAGGGTCTTTGGAAGAATGTCCTAATTGCCCTCAGGAGAAATTACTTCAGTACCCTCAGAAAAACAGCGGGTTTTGGCTATTGGCAGACCAACCAGGGGCTTTTTAGTAAATTCAGGACAGCAAAATGCTATAAATAGACCCATAAGGGCTCCTTAGAAAGCAAGCTATCATTGTCTCCGGAATTCTAGTGCTTTCTGAGGAGCTCCTAGCCCAGTTTTGGCTTTGGAGGGGAAGCTCTCAGAGATCTTCCGGGTGTGAGGTGGGACCTCCCTGCTGAGGCTTTTGGGTCAGTCTTAGGTCCTTAGAATCCAGTCAAGGGGTGAGACTTGAGAGAAGTAGGTTTTGGCTGCACCCCTTTTTCTTCGAACTTCAGTTGGGGTCAAATTTGGCTTCAACAGTTCTGGTGCGGTGAGCGTGGAAGGCAGCCGATTCAAGAAAGCCTTAAGCTTTGTCCCATGACTGGAGGTGAAGGTGAAGGGTCAGGTTCTGGAGGATCCCCCACCCGGGGAGAGGAAGCAACAAAGAGGATGCTGGATGAGTTCAGGCGAGAGGTTCTGCAGACGATCAGCTTGGCCTTCTCGGCGAGAGGCGAGTGGGCCACCCCTCAGGTCCCGATAGAAGAGGTTCCGCTCTTAGGCGAGAACGCTCCAGGGCAGCGCCCAGGAAAGGAGGTCCCGGGCGAGGCTGGCGAGAGAGATATGGCGGCGCGGGAGCTATTCCCAGGCCAGAGCCAGCGCCCGGGCAAGGAGGCATTGACGGAGCCAGGCGAGAAGGAGGCGGCGGTGCGGGAACTCTTCCCAGGGCACGGTCTCGCGGATCGGGCGAGCCAGCCGAGGCCGCGAGACGTGCCCTCTCGCCAGGCAGGGGGCGAGAGCCCTTTTAGCGAGCTCATCATCTCGGCTCCGGTACCGGAGGGGTTCCGGGAGCCCGACATGTCCTACTACTCAGGGAAGGATGACCCGGTGCAGCACGTACAGTGGTTTGAAGACGTTGTGTCCATAAGACAGATGACGGATGCCTTCAAGTGTCGCCTCTTCGCGATCACGCTGAAGGAGAAGGCAAGGGACTGGTTCCACCAGTTGCCAGCAAGGTCAATCTACTGTTTTGAAGATCTGCGGAGAAGTTTTCTGTTGAGGTTCTCAACCTCAAAGAAGCGGAAGAAGGAAGCGGAGTGTCTGTTTGCGGTGAGGCAGAGGCCGGATGAGACGTTGGGTCACTATGTCGACCGGTTCCAAGAGGAGATCCTTTTGGTCCAGGAGGTCCCAGGGTACGCGCTGATGCTGGCCTTCACCCTGGGGCTGAGACCGGGATTTTTTAGCATGGAGTTGAAGAGGATGCCCCCCCTCTCCTTTGAGGAGCTCATGGAGAGGGCGGCAAAGGAGATTGACTTCGAGAGAGCAAACCCAGCATTCGCCAGGAAGTTGGCCAAGCTAGCAGAAGAGGACGGGAAGGAACCAGCAGCGGGAAGACAGAAGGAATCAAGGGAGCAGAGGGAGCTGAGAGAAGATAGGAGAAGGGAGGAGCCCCGAAGGTTTGGGCAGCAGCAGGGTTGGGGGCGCGGGAGCCAGTCAACCGGTTGGGTTGGAGGCCCCAGGAGGGTCGCCCCCAAGGTCCAGGAGAAGGCTATCGGGGGAGAGATAACCTACGGGAGCCCCGGAGATTCGATCGACCGGCATGGAGGCAGGAGCCGAGGGATCGTCCCCCACCACCGCAGGAGGCGATGGAAGTAGGAAGAGGGAGAGGAGCAGCCAGGGGAGCTCGAGGAGGCAGAAGAGGAAGGGGAGACGGGAGAAGGGGCGGGGAGGCGTTGCTATTTTGTGACTTTCACCAGGAGGAGGGGCACGCAACGGCCACCTGCCCGGAGTTCTTAGAGTTGAGGGCTGCCAGAGGAGCAGGGAGGCAAGATCCACCGATGAGGATAGTGGAGGTGCAGCAGGGTGAGGCGGAGGACAGGTGTGAAGACCGGGTGGATGTAGGGACCCGGGGAGGAATCGGGGTGATTCATGGAGGAGTGGGGATTGAGGCAACCCGTAAGGGGAGCCTTCAAACCATGTACCGGAGAGGGGTAGCCTCAACCTCCCAGGTTCCTCCACCAGAAGAAAAGATCACTTTCTCATCAGCGGACATGCCAGACTACGAAGATCCATTCTGCGACGCCCTGGTAATCCAGACGGCAGTGGAGAACTATACCGTCTCAAGGATACTGGTAGATAACGGGAGCTCGGTTAACGTCATCTTCAAGAAAGCTTTTGATGAGATGAGGGTCGAAGGGAAGAGGGTTTTGGCATCGGATGGACCTCTGTTCGGGTTCTCCGGGGAAAGGAAGGAGGTAGAAGGAGGAGTAGGGTTACACGTAAGGTTGGGGGGCGTGTCGCGAAACTGCAGGTTCGTGATCGTGGACGCCCCGAGCAGCTATAATGCCATCTTTGGGCGTCCCCTCATCAGCGCCTTTCGCTGCGTCCCCTCCTCGTTCCATCAGTGCCTCAAGTTCAACAATGGGGGGGTGCAGGTCAGGGTCAGAGGAGACCCGAAGGTGGCAAGGCAATGTTATGTTACGGCGGTCAACACTATTTCGTGGATGGCGGAGGCGGAAGAGTTGGAAATTGAGATGGCGGCCCTAGAGGAGGTGATGGAGGGAGAGGAGATGGTCCATGAGGAGGTAAGGAAGGAAGCTGGAGAGGAAGCTGGAGAGGAAGAGACAGAAAAGATGCGAGAGGATGTGCAGGTGTTACGGAGGAACGATGGGCAGGAAAGCCCGGAAAGGGCAATGGAAGTAGAAGAGCAGGCGGCGGGAGAAGTCGAGCGAGAGGTCCCAGGAGGCGTAGGAGCCGAGCAGCAGCAGCAGAGGGGGATAGAAGCGATGGAGATTGAGGAGGAAAAGGAGAGCTGGAGCTGGAGGAAGAGGCAAGAACTGGTTGGGAGCAGCCGCGGTTGGAACCGGCTGAAGAAGTGGTGGAGATGGAGGTCTTCACCAAAGCAGGAGAGGTGCAAAGAGTGCGGGTCAGCGGGGGGTTGAGTCTCGAGGCCCGGGAGCAGGTGCGAGCTTGCATTCAAAGCAACGTTGACGTCTTCGCTTGGAGCGCGGCGGACATGCCGGGCATCGACGCCGACATAGCCTGCCATCGCCTGAACCTGGATCCTCGCGCCCGCCCCATCCGTCAGAAGATGAGAGCCATCGCCACCAAGCTGGAGGAGCCCATTCGCGAGGAGGTCAAGAAGCTCCTGGAGGCGGGCTTCATCTCAGAGATCCAGTATCCAGGCTGGATCTCCAATGTGGTAATGGTGAAGAAAGGATGTGGTAAATGGAGGATGTGTGTAGACTTTTCTTTGTTGAATAAATCATGCCCTAAGGATTGCTATCCCCTGCCTCGGATCGACGCGCTGGTTGATTCAGCCGTTGGTTTTTCTGTCATGAGTTTTTTAGATGCTTTTTCAGGTTATCACCAAATCCGGATGCACCCTCCTGACACCAAGGATGTGTCCTTCATCACAAGGGAGGGGTGCTTCAGTTACAAGATGATGCCCTTTGGGTTAAAGAACGCAGGGGCTACCTATCAACGCATGATGGATCGGGTCTTCCGGGATCAGAGGGGGAGGAACTTGGAGGTCTACGTCGACGACCTAATGATCAAAAGCAAATGCATAGTTTCGCACCTGCAAGACCTCGAGGAAACATTCGCCACCCTGAGAAGATTTAAAATGAGGCTGAATCCCTTGAAGTGTGTCTTCGGGGCAAGCCGCGGGAAGTTCCTCGGGCATCTCCTGACTCCGGAAGGAGTGGAGCCCAACCCGGACAAAGTCAAGGCCATCCTGGATTTGGAGTCACCTCGCGACGTCAAGGAGGTCCAGCGCTTGACAGGCAAGCTGGCTGGGCTAAGCAGGTTCCTCTCCCGGGCAGGAGACAAGTGTTCTTCATTCTTCAAAGTGCTGCGGGGGAATCAAAGGTTCGAATGGACGGCCGAGTGCGAAGAGGCTTTCCAAGGGCTGAAAAGGCAACTCTCTCAGGCTCCCCTCCTTCAGAGCCCAAAGGATGGGGAGGACTTGACCTTGTACCTCGGAGTAGGGGCGGAGGCGGTAAGCTCCGTCCTAGTAAGAGAAGAAGGAAAGAAGCAGCTTCCCATCTACTACGTCAGCCGGATATTGAGAAATGCAGAGCTTCGCTACCCCATCCTGGAAAAGCTCGCTTACGCCTTGGTCATCTCGGCCAGAAAGCTCCGGCCGTACTTTCAAGCGCATTCGATTAGGGTGGTGACCGACCACCCTCTTCGCAAGATCTTCGAAGGAGTGGAGCACTCGGGGAGGCTGGCTAAGTGGTCCATTGAGCTAAGCGAGTTCGACATCTCCTTTGTACCAAGGCTCTCCATCAAGGCACAGGCAGTGGCGGACTTTCTAGCAGACTACGTTGTTGAGGTTGAGGGGAAGAGCAGCAACCGCGAGAAGCATGGAAGTTGACGGTTGATGGGGCCTCAGGAAGGCACTCCCTAGGGGCAGGGGTGGTGTTGACAAGTCCCCAGGGGGTAACCATAGAGCAAGCAGTCATTTTACATTTCCCAGTGACCAACAATCAAGCGGAGTATGAGGCCGTTATTGCTGGCCTTCGCCTGGCAAAGGAGCTGGGGATTCAGGAGGTAGAAGTTTTCACTGATTCAAAGGTAGTGACATCGCAAATCCGGGGAGAGTTTGAAACTCGGGAGCCAACCCTCATCAGATACCTCTCCAAGGTAAGGGTGATCATCGGAGGATTCGGTCTTTCTCAATTCAACATATTCCAAGGGAAGAAAGTGTAGCCGCCGATCGACTGGCCAAGTTCGGACCTCGGTAGGAGGGACCTTGACGGAGCTGTTCCGACCAGCTATCGAGGAAGGAGAGTTGATGCTTGTGGATCAGCAACCCTCGTGGATAGATCCATTTGTGGCCTTCCTAACCACCGGTGAACTGCCTGAGGGGACCAAGGTGGGGAGAGGCTTCAAGCGCAAGGCGGCTCACTACCTGATGATGGAGGGGGGTCTGCATCGCAAAATGTTGTCAGGGCTTCTAGCCAGATGTGCAACCGAAAAAGAAATCCCGAAGATTTTAAGGGAGGTGCATTCGGGCGAGTGCGGCAGTCACTCTGGAGGAAGGACACTGGAGGCTAGGGTGGTCAGACAGGGGTACTTCTGGCCCACCCTAAGGAAGGATGCCATGGAGTTTGCAAGGAGGTGTCAAAAATGTCAGCTCTTCGCCCCCCTTCAACTCTTGGCAGCTCAAAGACTCCGGAGTATCACGGCACCATGGCCATTTGCTATCTGGGGAATGGACTTAGTTGGGCCCTTTCCTCCGGCTAGTGGACAGAGGAGGTTCCTTTTAGTCATGATCGATTATTTCTCGAAGTGGCTAGAGGTTAAAGCTTTAGCCAAGGTCACCTCGCAGGTTATAAGGAATTTCATCTGGGGGGAGATCATTTGTAGACATGGGTTGCCCCAAGCAATAGTGACCGATAACGGCCCCCAGTTTGCCAGCGAGGAGTTCATCAGCTTCTGCGCTCAACTGGGAATAGATCTTCGGTTTGCCTCCGTCCATCACCCTCGGAGTAACGGTCAAGTGGAAGCAGCAAACAAAATCATTGTAAATCTACTAAAGAAGAAGGTGGAAAACTTGAAGGGAAATTGGGTGGAACAGCTCCCATCGGTCCTGTGGGCACTACGAACGACTCCGAACACGGCCACCGGTGAGACCCCCTTCAAGCTCTCTCATGGGTGTGAAGCCGTCCTACCGGTGGAGTTTGAGGTCCGGTCCCCGCGAGTTACAGCCGCGGGCGAAGGTGACGAGACTTGGAGGGTGGAGAATGAAGAGGGGCAGCGCCTCTCGTTAGACATGGTAGAGGAACTGCGAGACGTGGCGGCTATCAGGCAAGAAGAAATCAAGCGACGGATGGCCAAGCATTTTGATAAGCATGTCAGGGTCAAACAGTTCGCAGAAGGGGATCTGGTGTTGAGAAAGGTCGACGCGGCGGGAAGATCGGCTCCCGTGGGTAAACTCCATCCGAACTGGGAAGGTCCATACATTGTAAAGGAAGTCCTCGGAACAGGGGGATACTATCTCCAGGACGTGGAGGGAAGAGCCCTAAGCCACACTTGGAGTGGTGATGATCTAAAGCGCTTCTACCCCTGAAGGGGGGGGGATGTAATCATGTATCTCAAAATTAAACTTATTATATTATACCGATTGATTCTCCTTTAACTAGTGTCGAATTTTTCATGACATAACATAGTTGAATGTTTTGTGACACCCCGAGCTCGGCTCGGCCCCAGGTAGACCCGCTGCGCAGGCTCTCATCTAGCTGGCAGGTCCGAAGGCTCGCCTGTGGGGGATAGGTTTGGTTGGTTTGAGATCTTCATCGGCACCCCGAGCTCGGCTCGGCCCCAGGTAGACCCGCTGCGCAGGCTCTCATCTAGCTGGCAGGTCCGAAGGCTCGCCTGTGTGGGATAGGTTTGGTTGGTTTGAGATCTTCATCGGCACCCCGAGCTCGCTCGGCCCCAGGTAGACCCGCTGCGCAGGCTCTCATCTAGCTGGCAGGTCCGAAGGCTCGCCTGTGGGGGATAGGTTTGGTTGGTTTGAGATCTTCATCGGCACCCCGAGCTCGGCTCGGCCCCAGGTAGACCCGCTGCGCAGGCTCTCATCTAGCTGGCAGGTCCGAAGGCTCGCCTGGGGGGATAGGTTTGGTTGGTTTGAGATCTTCATCGGCACCCCGAGCTCGCTCGGCCCCAGGTAGACCCGCTGCGCAGGCTCTCATCTAGCTGGCAGGTCCGAAGGCTCGCCTGTGGGGGATAGGTTTGGTTGGTTTGAGATCTTCATCGGCACCCCGAGCTCGGCTCGGCCCCAGGTAGACCCGCTGCTCAGGCTCTCATCTAGCTGGCAGGTCCGAAGGCTCGCCTGTGGGGATAGGTTTCGTTGATTTGAGATCTTCATCGGCACCCCGAGCTCGGCTCGGCCCCAGTAGACCCGCTGCTCAGCTCTCATCTAGCTGGCAGTCCGAAGGCTCGCCGTGGGGATAGGTTTGGTTGGTTTGAGATCTTCATCGGCACCCCGAGCTCAGCTCGGCCCCAGGTAGACCCGCTGCTCAGGCTCTCATCTAGCTGGCAGGTCCGAAGGCTCGCCTGTGGGGGATAGGTTTGGTTGGTTTGAGATCTTCATCGGCACCCCGAGCTCGGCTCGGCCCCAGGTAGACCCGCTGCGCAGGCTCTCATCTAGCTGGCAGGTCCGAAGGCTCGCCTGTGGGGGATAGGTTTGGTTGGTTTGAGATCTTCATCGGCACCCCGAGCTCGGCTCGGCCCCAGGTAGACCCGCTGCGCAGGCTCTCATCTAGCTGGCAGGTCCGAAGGCTCGCCTGTGGGGGATAGGTTTGGTTGGTTTGAGATCTTCATCGGCACCCCGAGCTCGGCTCGGCCCCAGGTAGACCCGCTGCGCAGGCTCTCATCTAGCTGGCAGGTCCGAAGGCTCGCCTGTGGGGGATAGGTTTGGTTGGTTTGAGATCTTCATCGGCACCCCGAGCTCGGCTCGGCCCCAGGTAGACCCGCTGCGCAGGCTCTCATCTAGCTGGCAGGTCCGAAGGCTCGCCTGTGGGGGATAGGTTTGGTTGGTTTGAGATCTTCATCGGCACCCCGAGCTCGGCTCGGCCCCAGGTAGACCCGCTGCGCAGGCTCTCATCTAGCTGGCAGGTCCGAAGGCTCGCCTGTGGGGGATAGGTTTGGTTGGTTTGAGATCTTCATCGGCACCCCGAGCTCGGCTCGGCCCAGGTAGACCCGCTGCGCAGGCTCTCATCTAGCTGGCAGGTCCGAAGGCTCGCCTGTGGGGGATAGGTTTGGTTGGTTTGAGATCTTCATCGGCACCCGAGCTCGGCTCGGCCCCAGGTAGACCCGCTGCGCAGGCTCTCATCTAGCTGGCAGGTCCGAAGGCTCGCCTGTGGGGGATAGGTTTGGTTGGTTTGAGATCTTCATCGGCACCCCGAGCTCGGCTCGGCCCCAGGTAGACCCGCTGCGCAGGCTCTCATCTAGCTGGCAGGTCCGAAGGCTCGCCTGTGGGGGATAGGTTTGGTTGGTTTGAGATCTTCATCGGCACCCGAGCTCGGCTCGCCCCAGGTAGACCCGCTGCTCAGGCTCTCATCTAGCTGGCAGGTCCGAAGGCTCGCCTGTGGGGATAGGTTTGGTTGGTTTGAGATCTTCATCGGCACCCCGAGCTCGGCTCGGCCCCAGGTAGACCCGCTGCGCAGCTCTCATCTAGCTGGCAGGTCCGAAGGCTCGCCTGTGGGGATAGGTTTGGTTGGCTGAGATCTTCATCGGCACCCGAGCTCGGCTCGCCCCAGGTAGACCCGCTGCGCAGGCTCTCATCTAGCTGGCAGGTCCGAAGGCTCGCCTGTGGGGGATAGGTTTGGTTTTGTGTGATAGATTAGGATAGGTTAGGATATGTTAGGATAGGTTAGGTTAGGTTTGTGGAATCGTCATCGGCACCCCGAGCCCGGCTCGGCCCCAGGTAGACCCGCTGCGCAGGCTCTCATCTAGCTGGCAGGTCCGAAGGCTCGCCTGTGGGGGATAGGTTTGGTCTGGTTGGCTTGGATAATGTAAGGCAGGAAGCACGTTGGGAATGCCAAATGAAAAGTGAAAATGAAGAGATAGATTTCGGCAGAGATACATCTCGGCAGGAACAGGTCTCGGCAGAGATATATCTCGGCAGGAACAGGTCTCGGCAGAGATACATCTCGGCAGGAACATGTCTCGGCAGAGATATATCTCGGCAGGAACAGGTCTCGCGAGATATATCTCGGCAGGAACAGGAGATAGATCTCGGCAGAGATAGATCGCGGCAGGAGAATCCTCATCAAAGGGATCCCAAGGTGGGGAGGCTTTCGCCAAAAAGGTTCCTCTCAGATTTCTTGAACAAATAGGCGAGATCGTTATACGATGGGCTAGTAGGGACTCGCGCAGTCTAGAGGGGACGGTCCCGTCCTAAGGATTCGAGAGTCACGCTTCCGGCTGGCCGGTTACCGCGGGTTCTTGCTGATTCATCGCTACGAATTTCCTAAGGCCAATGGCCTTGGCGGAAGCCTACGCCGAAAACATCCAACTACGACAATCACATCAAACACATTCGCAGATAACAAAAAATGTTCGCAAGAAAAAACATTTGCATTAACAAATACTATATACGGGTACAAAATGATAGCGTCTCGCGCTTTACATAGAAATGAAGAACAAAGGCAAGAAGGGGACCCTCAAGGGGACAAGCTGTATCCTTCTGAAGTCTCGCTGGAGCTTCCGCTGGAGCTTCCGCCGGAGCTCCCCCCGGAGGTCTCGCCATCCGCTGCGGGGGACTTTGGGACATCCGAGGGAGGGGTAGTGGGGGCGCCAGGGGGCTTTGGGATGGGCTCGAAGAGCCATGGGACAAGTTGCGGAGCGGTAATGTCTTTGCCCCTTCCGTCCCAACAGTTGATGTCGCGCAGCGTCTCCAGCGTCAACTTTACGGTGGCTTGCGCGTTCCCCTGAAGGAGCTTGTCGATGTCATAAGCCGAGTAATACTGGCTCTTCAATCTCTCGTCCAGCGGAGGGGCTGCACTCGCCTCGAGGCGCGCGATCTGCTCTCGCAGGAGAACGTTGTCATATCGGGCCTGAGACAGCTCCTCGCGAAGTGCGGCTTGAGCAGAATCCTGAACAGCGGGAGGTTAGCATAAGAGAAGGGTTAGGATTGCGAGAACAAGTGATTATGAAAGGTCTCGCTTACCCCTTCCGCTTGGCGCGAGGATAATAGTTGCTGGGCCTCGGCCAGCTCCTTGGCCAGAGAGGCCGCCTGGGCCACCGCATCGTCCCTGGCCTTGAACATGTCTTGGAAGTTGCGGTCTATCGTAATGCTCCGCCGGGCGCACATGTGCGCAAGCTCCAGCCCACGCATTAAAGCGCGAGTGGAGTCATATGCCAACAGCCGGGTCGACATCCTGTCGTAGACGCTAGCGTCCTCCCGGCTGTAGAGGCCATAGCCTAAAGCGAAAGCTTCGCCGGTGACCTCGTCTCGCTCCGCCCAGCTCGGCAAAAGGGACGAGATCGTGACCTTGTTGGCGTCAGGGTCCCATTGCAGCAGCGGCTTGTTCTCCGCGTCCAGACACCTCACGCCGAGACCAAAGTTGCGATGACCCCGCGGCACCTCGTCAGACGGGGGTTGGCCGGAGGTCCCGGCGGCGGGACCCTCGCTCTCGGCGACACCAGGGGTCCGAGGGTTCTCGGCAGGCGTCCCGGAGCCGCCCCTGGTGGCCGCAATCCTGCTTACTGCCTCCAGGACCTCCTCGAAGGAGCGGCCGGCGGGGAGAGGTTGGACGGGCTGGACAACCACGCCTTGCCCTTCTCGGTATCCGTGGTCTTGGGCCTCTTGATTGGCTGAGGTGCGGAAGCAACCGGCTTTCGCTTCACAACACCGCTCGAGGGGGGGAGGCCCGGCTCCTTTCGGCAGGCTTGCGCGGCGGCTTTCGCAAGAGCCAGCGGGTCCTTCGGAGGCTGAATCCCTCCGGCGCGAGCCTCGTCGAAAGGCTGGCGGAGAGGGATCTCGCGCTCTCCTGCAAAAGCAATAGTGATAAGTTCTAACCTTGGAAAAGGCAAGAAAAGGATAAATGAAGGCGAGACCCTACCTTCTCCCGGAAGTACAGGGGAAAGAGAATCGACGTCTCGCCGGAGGTGGAGGACGTCGAAGTCCTTGGTTCCGAAGAACTCAAGGAGGGCACTCTC
Source organism: Platanthera guangdongensis (assembly GCA_039583875.1). Lineage (NCBI taxonomy): Eukaryota > Viridiplantae > Streptophyta > Magnoliopsida > Asparagales > Orchidaceae > Platanthera > Platanthera guangdongensis. Next base: position 21,390,268 of record CM077152.1, read on the forward strand.
GCGGGAGCCCAAGGACGGAGGCTTGTAGGCGGCATCCTCGTATTGGATGGGGGCTAGGGGAACGTTCCCGAAGTCGCCGGAGACGTAGATAAACTTCTCGCCCCAATGATGATGCTTGTTGGCGAGACCGATCGTCTTCAGTAGTTGCCCGGAGAAGAACACCACGCCTCCTTTCGCGCGGAAGGTAAACAGCTTGCGGAAGATCGGCAAGCTGAACTCGATCCTCTCGGAACGCATGTAGCATATGAATGCCACGAGAATGGCAACTGAATTAGGGTTCAGCTGCGCGGGAACCACCCCGTAGTACCGGAGAGCCTGTCGCATCTCAGGCCACAGCGGAAGGCGGAAGCCCACCTCGAAGTGTTCAATAGGGATGGCGAGCTCCCCCTCCCCTGCAGTATTGACTTTGTCATGACTGCCCGGGGGCCGCGCGACGAAGCCGGCGGGAACATGCTGGGTCTTGGTCAGATTGAACTCCTCCAGAGTGAGAGTACAGGAAGGGAAGAGATGCTTTTGGAAGGCTTCCGCGCAGTTGGATCGTCCTTCACCACCACCCGGCATCGCAATAGGGTTTGAAGGCGAGATCTACGGGGAGAAGGCGAGAGCGAGAACGGGGCGAGAACGGAAGTGGAAGACAGAAAAGGGCGAGAGCTTTGCGAAGACCGCGAGAACAACAGCAAAGAGGAGAGAGACTGGAATCAGAGAAATGAATGTGGTAGGTGAGCCTCCTATTTATAGAAAATCGTGGTAATGATGGCTGTTTTCAAAAAAGCGGCGGGGGTATAGCCGGCGCGTCCTAGGTCAGCGGCGCTTCGTTTTTCCCGCCCGAATCTGACAGCGACTGATTAACTAAGCAGCTGGCGCAAACGTTGCGAAAGGTCATATGGTCGGTAAGATAGGCGGAAGCAAGGTGGCTCTCGCCACCCCGAAGGCCTGGGAAGGTAACTCATACGCATACAAAAATATTAAAGACAGAGCCATTGCTCTCGCTGAGCGGGAACGCGATAAAATAATAATATAATAAGCGAATAAAGTGCGGGAACATTAGTTACAACTCCAAGCGAAAAAGTAAGGGTACATTAGAGAAGGGAAGGCCAGGGGAAGAGGAGGGGAGGTCTCGCGCTTCAGTACGGCTCCCAGCGCCATTTCCCTTGCTCCCAGCGCCACTTGCCTCGGTCCCGCAGCTTGGTCCGGGGAGGCGCCTGCGGGTTGAAGTAGGATGACAGAACGCTGCATCCCAGGTCAACCCGGCGAGACAGATCCCGGATCCTCTCGATGCATCTCTCAGGTGAGGACCCGGCGGTAGCTCCCCCGGGCCGGTCCATCTCGCCTAGAAGGAAGTCTCGCTCCAGGGACTCCAGCCTTTTCTCCACTGACTGGCGAAACTCTCGGGCCGCAAGGTCGCGGACCCGTTCTCGCCGGATGAGTTTCGACAGAATGGCGGCAACCTTCTTCCCTCGTCTTTTCGCGCTCCCGGCACCGGTCAGGATCTCCTCCATCTCGTCAGATGAAGGGAAGGGAGAGCTCTCGCCGTCTTCTCCCTCTCTTTCTTCTTCTTCTTCTTCTTCTTCCTCTACCTCAGCGCCAGGCCGCGAGTCCATGTCCCCTGTCAAAAGAAGCCCCATTTTAGCGGAAGCGGATGAAGAATAGCAGCGATAAAATTGCCGTATACCTTCGGAGTGACGAGGCCCCTGATCGACGGCAGGCGAGAAGGCCCAGCCCCCCCCCCCCCCTCAGCTCCAAAGAGGAGGTGGATTGGCTTTCCTTTGCCGGGGGGGTAGATTTTGCGGATGGTGATCCCGGCCTGATCGAGAGCGGGGGAGCGGGTCTCCTCAGCCGCTGGAGGACTAACGTCTAGCGGTGGCACAGGGATCTCGGCACTTTTTCCTCTCGCCGATAGGGAGGAGTCAACCGCATGAGCAGGCTGATTCGCAGTTCTCGCCCCACCGTCCTTGGTGGAGAGATCCGAAGGTGCAGAAACCAACGCTGCGAGAAATCAGGTCAGCGTTTGGAAATATCAGGCGAAGCCAAGAAGGGAACCTTTACCAGCGGTGTTCGGGTCAGGCGGAGGAGGCGCCTCGGGAACCTGTGGATGATCATCGTGATGGCTGGAGGGTGGATCCGAACGATCTCGCGGGGACGCGGCAGCATCAGGAACCGTCTCCTACGAGAGGTATTAAGTTCAACAATTGAGCAACTGGTTGTTAATTGGTATATCAAGCTTACCTTCCGCGGCGAGATGCCGTCCGCGCAACTAGGGGTCGGGGTGGGCGGGCTCCTGTTCTCGCGGGATAGGTCCCGCTGAACCACCTTCGCCTTCTTCTTCTTCTTCTTAGACAGAGAAGGCTCAGCAACTGACGACTGTCTCGCTAGCCATGGGGCGACAAGGGCACTGTTAGCCCTAGCTCGCGCCTGCGCCGCGTTGATGCGGTCCTGCAGATCCTGCGGAAGAGGTTTATCGGCATGCTTGGAAGGCATAGCGAGAGAGGGCGAGAGCTCAGAAGGAGAATGACGGCTCGAGGAAAGTGTTATGACCGTCTATCGGCACTCATATTTATAGGCGCCGTACGGCCCACCGAAAGATTCCCTGACGTTGACACGTGCTCAGCGAATATTTTGGGTTGAACATGTCTTTTCGAGCGCGGCGCTAGCTCAAAAAGAGCGGGGATTGTGTACAACCCCATATTCGCTGAGCCAGACAAAGGAGCACAATGGTCACAAGAGGGTTAGCCAAAGTGTTCCCGCCCTAAGGAGGATCTCGCCACAGAAGGCGGAAACGCTCTCGCCGGGCTATAAAAGAGAAACCGTAGGCCGAGAGCGCCAAGCGCAGACTGCGCGGAAGCGCTCTCGCCCAAGCCAAGTCCCAGTCCCGGAGAGTTCTCGCCTGTGGGCGAGAACGTTCGCGCCACGCCCTGGGCCGAAAGGTCTCGGCACCAGCTCTCGCCGAGTGGGGCCCAGGGTCTTTGGAAGAATGTCCTAATTGCCCTCAGGAGAAATTACTTCAGTACCCTCAGAAAAACAGCGGGTTTTGGCTATTGGCAGACCAACCAGGGGCTTTTCAGTAAATTCAGGACAACAAAATGCTATAAATAGACCCATAAGGGCTCCTTAGAAAGCAAGCTATCATTGTCTCCGGAATTCTAGTGCTTTCTGAGGAGCTCCTAGCCCAGTTTTGGCTTTGGAGGGGAAGCTCTCAGAGATCTTCCGGGTGTGAGGTGGGACCTCCCTGCTGAGGCTTTTGGGTCAGTCTTAGGTCCTTAGAATCCAGTCAAGGGGTGAGACTTGAGAGAAGTAGGTTTTGGCTGCACCCCTTTTTCTTCGAACTTCAGTTGAGGTCAAATTTGGCTTCAACAGCAACGATAGAACTGTCGATGAAGACGCATCAATAAATTTTGTTAAGCCCAATCTAATACTGATTTAATGTCGTATAACTGATCCAAAATCAAAACTAGCGGCAGTGTTCAGATTACAAGATGGTCTACAGTGAAGTTTATGCACGTCCCGAAAATGGCCGTGAATCTCCTTGGCCAATAAACTGTGTGGCAAAACGACCAACCGATCTACTCGACGATCAGCTCTCCCAAAAGCCGAACGGTGATGGCGATCCAGATCTGAGCAAAATCCTCCAACCGCCGCTGCCAGGGGAAGAGGTTTTTCGGGATATCACACCCGTTCTAAGCGAAAGAACTCCTTCACGGCACTGGCGAAGATCACCGAGCTCCAATCTGACGAAATCCCGGGACTGAATGGAGAAGATGGGGGGGGGGGGGGCGCCGGGTTCCACTCTGGTATGAGGGGGGAAAAAGGGGGAGGGGGGAGGGAAGAGAAAGAAAAAGAGGGGGAGGAGAAGAAGGGGGGGCAAGAGAGTTAGGTTGCCTTTCTCTTTATTTTTATAATTTTTTTTAAATGATTTTTGTCCTTTATGCTTTTCTCCTGCAATGAATTTTTAAGCCTTCCGCGATTGAATTTATGACACATAGTAAAACGCCGCAAATAAATAATGTAAAAAATAAGTCATTGTTGTCATCATGTGTTGTGCCATCAGTAAGAAATGCTCAAATGCTGCTCATAGATAAATGATATCTGTCTTATGGCTGAGACAGACGGGCGATTTTGCACCAGAATTCATTGCCCTTGTAAGAAATGTTGCTATTCTCTAGATTTTAGTGTAGATGGTGGGTTGGATGTCAGTTTAGTTTGAGAGGTGTTTGTTGAGTTGGTTTGATTTTTTAAACTCATATGATTCCCAACGATTAACTTGTAGGCATTCTCTAGATTTTAGTGTAAGACGTGAAAGTGTTCGTGACGCTAAAGTATTGTGACACCATTTAGATAATCACAACGATTAACTTGTAGGCATTCATGATGTTTTTTATTGAAAGTGTCGTGAATGGTTCTCTAACAAAATGCCGCGAATAATTTTGTTTTTTTTAAATATCGTCGCGCTTAAAACAATTTTACAACCACAAAATAATTTTGTTTTTTTATATCCGACGTTTCTTTAAGTTTAACATAAACTTAGTTATCCAACAATAGAACACTGAAAAAACTACATTGTAAAGATCCAAAAACAGAGGCCGCGTTGCAACTGACAAACAATAAACTAAACTCACACACAAATGATATTTTATTTATCTATACTAAATTTATAACATCGGATAAATAAATCCGTTAAAAGAATAACCTTATTCCCATCAACAGATAAACTAAACCAAAACATCTTCAATAAAATAGACAAAACAGATCCCAGATACAAATAATTGAAGTTCAACGCCTCAGTGAGAAAGCAGAACAACGAACAAGATGAAGCCTTCGCCTTAACGTCGTTAGGAACATGAGGGCATGAATTAACATTACCCTTCCACCCAACCAGGTGAACACCAGCGAGCATAGAACGGGCCGAATCTGGTAGCTATCATCCAAATTATGCTCATGCAAAGTAAGGTTCTAATGAAGATATTATGCAATTACAAATCTACACAAATGAGAAAATAAATTGCACATATCTAACTAATTTAATTGTGTGGCGAGTAAAACATTCATACTTAGGATGCAACTATCGCAAATCTACTGTTACAATAGTAATAGAGGAAATCATCAAGTTCTCTAATATTAAATTTAACTGTATAAGATGGTGAATTCAAACGCATTGCCCAGAGAAGTTTTTTTTAATACGGGGAAGAGCATTTGACCGTTAAGACTATATTGCCTTAAAAATTACTAAACAGCTTATCTTGACTTCTCAATTGGCTGTTTTAGCCTCCCAAATGGGGTACATAATTGTCATGTGCCAACATGTGCAAAAAAATCATATAGCTTACAACTTGCTTATATTTCCTCCTATAAGAAAATTACTATCTGAATTTGAATCCCAAGAAATTACATAGCTACAAATATATATAGATTATTTAATTGGCAAATTCTACCATGTTCTGGGTTTGAATATGATGCTTGAGCCTAAATTTAGAGGATAACTTCAACAAATGAACTTGTAAAGTGCAGTTCCATGCACTTGAAGCACGTTTTGATTAACTTTGATATTTCAAAGAAAAAAGTCACCAAAAGTATAATTGAGAGTTGATAGCATTGGAAGATTGAAGGTAAGTATTCATGCCACCCAGTTACTATTGGATGAATAGATGCTTGGTACTTGAAACTTCATTTTGGATACCATATAAGATGCACTTGTGCACAGTGAGTGGTGACATGCAATTAGTACCCATGTAGTCACTCTTAGTGCATGTCCCACTTTAATAAGAATTAATTACAGAATGTCAAAGTAACACCGTCATTGGAAGTATATAAATAAACATAATAATGATATATCAATTATAAGAATCCTCTACTTATAATTGAACCATAGCCTCAAGGGTTTTAAGGATGTCAACTCCATAAGAAGTATAAATATTAGAAGATTTTACAGCGTTTGATTTGTTCTGTTTATCATTCATGCCCCAGATCAAAACAACAACAATGGAGGTTGAGCCCGCCGAGGTGGGGGCATTCGATATGGCGAAGACATTCAACAGTGCAACGACATTATGCGAGGTGGTGACATTTGCGGGGTATTTTCTCCAAGACAAATAATTTAGAGGAAATTTATTACCTCCTTGTGTTCCTTCTTCAGGGTAGCGTGCTCTTGCGTAAGCTGATCAATTTTCAACTCCATAAAAAGAAGCATGCAGAGTGTTTAGACCCTAAACATTGTCAAGTTGATTTTGAATTCAAGTAGAAAACTTCAATAAAGTTGGCGAGTCAAGAGTCATTCTTGTAAGTCTAGACAAATATAAAACTTCAATCACGGGCACTTTGAATTTGTCGTTATGCCCTTCGGCCTTACTAACACACCATCTACGTTCCAAAGTTTGATGAACAATCTCTTCCACCAACAACTCCGCAAGTCCATCTTGATTTTCTTCGATGATATCTTGATATTTAGTCCGTCATGGTCCGCGCATTTGGAGCACTTGAAGTTCACGTTGGGAATCCTACGCCAACACCAATTGTTTTTGAAAAGGAGCAAGTGTGCCTTTGGAAGTCAAGAGGTACAATACTTGGGACATATAATTTCCAAACATGGGGTAGCTACGGATCCATCCAAAATTCAATCGATCCTTGATTGGCCGACACCAACATCAGTGAAGCAGTTACGCTGGTTTTTGGGGCTGTCGGGGTATTACCGTCGCTTCATTCGTGGTTATGGATTGTTAGCCAAACCACTCACCAACCTCTTGAAGACCGCCGACTTTGTATGGGACACGACAGCGGACCGGGCATTTGCGGAGTTAAAGCGGGTTGTTTCATCAACACCGGTATTGGGTTTGCCGGACTTCCAGAAATCGTTCGAAGTGGAGACGGATGCGTCGGATACCGGCATGGGAGCGGTATTATCGCAGGAGGGAAGGCCGCTAGCATTCTTCAGTAAAGCGTTAGGCCCCATGAATGCAGCCCTTTCGATGTATGAAAAGGAATTGTTGGCTATTGTGTCGGTTGTGCAACATTGGAGGCATTATCTTGTGGGAAGTCCATTTATCATTAAAACGGACCATCAAAGCTTACGGTTCTTGATGGATCAGAGGTTAGCAACATCCCGCCAACATAAATATCTTCAGAAATTAATGGGCTATGATTATGTGATCCAATATAGACAAGGGAAGGATAAATTTTTCGCTGACGCCCTTCCCGCAAGGTGAACTCCATGGAGCTGTATGCTCTTGTCAAGGTGACGTCAGACTTGATACAAGCCATCAAAAACTCATGGAGGAGGATGATAAGCTGCAGTGAATCATCGCAACCAAGGTAAAGGACAGCACCGCGAAATCACATTATAGCTGGAATCATGAACTGCTCCGGCGTAAGGGCCGGCTAGTTATAGGCCGGGATGATGCACTCAAGCAGCACCTACTTCAGATATCCACGATGGCACGGTTGGCGGCCATTCCGGGATGACAACCACCTATCATAGAATGAAGAAAATGTTCTACTGGAAGAATATGAAACCGGACATTTATGCTTATATCCAACGGTGCCAAGTATGTCAAAAGTGCAAGGCGGACAATCAGCGACCCGCGGGATTACTTCAGCCGTTGCCCATTTCGGAACGAGTTTTGGCAGGACATTTCACTAGATTTCGTCAAAGGTCTTCCGAAGAGCAAGGGAAAGACTACTATATTCGTGGTGGTGGAACGGTTGAGTAAGCAAGCTCACTTCATGGCAATCTCTCATCCGTACATGGTGGAGTCTGTGGCCCAAACATTCCTTGATTCTATATTCTGGTTACATGGCTTGCCGGCCTCCATTGTTAGTGATCGGGATGCTACCTTTGTGATTTTGCCAGTTTTGGAAGGAGCTATTTAGGGTCCTTCAAGTACAACTAAACTTTCAACGGCCTACCATCCTCAAACCGATGACCAAACGGAAGTGGTTAATCAGTGCATTGAGGGGTACTTATGGTGCATGTGTCATGAGCGCTCTAAGAGTTGGGTGGAATGGTTATCGTTAGCGGAATGGTGGTATAACACAACTTCCATAGTGCCACACGGATGACGCCTTATGAGATAGTTTTTGGCCAAGAACCAATGTTACACATACCATACATTGAGGGGACAACCACAGTGGATGGGGTGGATCGATCTCTTCAAGCTCGGGAACAAGTAATCAACACCCTTAAACATAATTGGCGCAGGCACAGAATCGGATGAAGAGTTGGCCGACAAGAAACGACAAGAGCGACAGTTGGAGGTGGGGACTTGGGCCTATGTACGTCACCAACCGTGCAAGCAAACAAGCTTATGGGCGCATGGGTTTCATAAAACTGTCCCCACAGTTTTTTGGACCGTTTTTGGTGATCGAAAAGATTGGACAAGTGTCCTACAAGTTACAACTTCCATCGGAGGCCAAAATCATCCAACCTTCCACATATCGCAGTTGCGGGAGCATAAAGGAGCACCACCGACGGGGTACATACGAATTTCCGATGGCAGTGAATGCGGAGGGAGCGCACTGATGGAGCTTTTGGCGGTGCTGACAGGCGCATCGTGCCAAGGAATGGGCGGGTGGCGACCCAACTGCTGATTCAATGGCAGAGAGCAGCGGCAAGGAGGCCAACATGGGAAGATCTATGGTCCATCCAAAAGAGGCTTCCAGATTTTGTTCCTTGAGGTCAAGGAACGTGTGATGGAGCCTTTGTCATTGATTCCATAGTTCTTGTATTGAAATATTCAGTATTACTTTCACCTTTTTGGACTATTTCTAAAGAAAAAAAAAAGAAGTTTGGACATGTCTTTTTTGTATTAACACTTCATCAAAAAATTATTTATTTTATAAAAACTTAGTCCCTCCCAGAAGCAAAAAATCATGAGGTTCATGTTTTACACTGCTAATTTGTTATCTTAACTTGCAAAAAACGTCTCTTTAGAAGTGTAAATGATGGAATATTTAGCGAGTGAGACGGCTCTAAAAGCGGCTTTATGTGCATAAATGAGAAAGTTGTGATCGTCATTTTAATGTTAGCATGCCCAAAAAAGGTGAATTTTTGAAAAGGTTAACTGCGCAAAGTGGTCATGAAATTGCAATAAGACAAATAATATTTTCTTAGATAACTATATAAAAAATTCCTTTCCATTCCCAATTTTAAGCAAAAACTATCTAGAGGAAGAAAGACATGATAATTTTCTCTGAGTTCTGCTGGATATTTAAACAATGAATAGTATTTAGTGACATAAAAATTACTCAAGTATTTTGTCTCAAACACTGACAGTGAGTATCAATTGAACAAGTATCGTTAAGGTTTAAGGGAACCCCCTTCTCAATCCCATAAATAATGACTTTTTCCCCGAGTTAAAGGTTAATGGTTTGATTCAAACCTTCCTAAATGTGAATCGGGTAGGAAATCCTCCACGCTCAAGACATCTTGCCTGACGAGATTGATTCCACCAAGGATTGTATCCACAAGATGAAAATTTTGGATGGATTCAACTAAGGAGACATTCAAAACAAAATTGAGAAAATCAATTCAATCTAGGGTTGATCTTGACTGTGATTAATGCAAGCGGAGTTTAATTTCAGACAAAAGTGAAGAACAATGTTGGCGATTGTTAAAAGTTACTCAGAGAATTTTGCAATGAACATCTTGGGAGAAAATCAGAGCAATGTGTAAGTTGAAGTTACCAACAACGCAATTCATAAATAAAGATGAAAATATCAAACACTGTCAGATTAGAGCATCGACTAGACCATCTAGATTACTCTCAATAACAAAATAAATAAGCATGAACCTCCATTTTTCAGCTAACAGCAGAGGCTTCTATAGCCCTAAATCCTCGATCCAGTATACCTGAATTCGCAACCGGAGCTGAGGAAGTTACGTCCACCTCAGAGCTCGCAACCCTAAAGAAGCTTCTCTCCAGACCGCATGACAACCCTCTTACCTCTTCCAGCTCCTCCTCAATTCCAAGGGAGAGCTCGAAGAAGAACCTCTCTTGCTTAGCCGACAGGTTTGTTTTGCAGCTGAACAAAGCTTCTGCCAAAAACTCAGAGGAGGCCCATGTCCCTGGTACTGCAGGATCCTCTTTCTTCTTCAAAGTTCTTTTCTATCCAGCGTTTTTTTAACAGAAATGAGTTTGTCGATGTGTGTTATATTTGTGCTTTGCTTGCAGCTCAGGAATCATGCGCCAAAGTAACTTGGGGGATCTCTTCCATTATTCCCAGTACGCGCCTTCGCTGATTCTGTTTTTTTCTCATAATTTACGGTGGTTAAGTTCCGTGATACTCAAAAACAATGTTACCTCCGTGCTTAATTCTGTTTATTTTCAGGTTTCAAGGAAGAAGGAAACAAGACTGATACGAGGAAGAAGGAAAGATCTAGATTTAGGAAGCACCCAACAACTTTGAATTACATTTGGATGATAAACTAAACGGGCAAATTCCAACAATAAAAAAAAAACAATATCAGAAGAACGTAATTAACCAAAATTTCTCCTCAGTATACCTGAATTCCTAGCCGAGAATGAAGCTGAAAACAGATGCTGAAGAACAAAACACTGATGCGTTGGGTTCTGAGTCTGCCAGGAAAATAGCTGGGTTGCTGTGGAAGAGTTTCTGGGAGCGGGGTAAAGGCTCAGGCGGCAGTGGTGAGCCCAGGACCAGGGGTAGCGCCGGCTGGAAGCAAGGAAAACCCCGGGATGGCTCCCGATCCACCGGAGTGTCACTGAAACAACCGAATCCGAGGCAGGAGGGGGTCGCCCGGAGTCATAGGATGGCTCTGTAGCAGAAACTGCGGTCGGCGGAGCTTCCCTGG